>JAXQQM020087184.1:0-31519 GCA_034641835.2 Pinus albicaulis
AGATGGTATGTCAATGGTCTCGATCATTTCTCTCCAACTGATTAAACCTTCTATGACAGGTTTTCTTGAACACCTTATAGACTTTTCAATGTTAAGGGGCTCAACATACTTCTTAGTCATGACATATTGTGGAAATCCGTCTCAAGTGATGATTCCTCCAAGTCCCTTTAGCTTCCAAATAATTTGAAAAGGGATTAGATATTTGATCCCTGTCTTCCCTCTCTCTTTGGTTTAACGATTTTATTCCACTTGTCAAGGGGTATTTCTTACTCTTGACTTTTTTCAACACACTGGGAGTGATAAGTGAATTTTCTAATTGTGTTTAATGGATTAGATCAGAAAATCAAAATACAACACACTGAAACTTGACTATCGATCTCAAAGGCAAATTACACAAGTTGATACGTAGGGGTATACCATTGTCATATTAAAATTCATGTGCGTCAAATCTCCATACAGCGTTCATATTTCAAATAAAAAAACCTTTGCGTCTTTGTCATCAATTATTAAAACCAAACGTATTCATTGTGTCACTATTAAATTGGTTTTTAAAAGTTAAATGGCTCTCGGACGAGAGTTGGAGAAGTTCTCGGACGAGAGTTGGAAAAACTCTCGTCCGAGAGCTTTTCCAACTCTCGTCCGAGAGTTTTGCCAACTCTCGTCCGAGAGTTTTCCGAGAATTTTTTTGACACAACTCTCGTCCGAGATTTTTGCCAACTCTCGTCCGAGAGTTTTCCGAGAAGTTTTTTGACACAACTCTCGGACGAGAGTTGGAAAAACTCTCGTCTGAGAGTTTTTCCAACTCTCGTCCGAAACACTTTCCCGAGAGTTTTGTGACCAAAACTCTCGGACAAGAAAATGCATGACTCTCATCCGAGAGAATTTTAACTCATGTTAAACCCGACCAAACTCTCGTCCGAAATATTTAAAATCTCTCGGACGAAAGTTATTAAAACTCTCGGCCGAGAAATTTAGTTGACTTTTTTCTCGGCCGAGAAATTAAAAATTTCTCCCGAATTCTAACCATCCACCAAAAACTGTTTCCCAACTTCGCGATTTGACCCGCCAAAAACTCATTTCCCAATCCGCGATTTAACTACATAAGCCTTATCATGATGCCACACAACATAGGGGCTTCACCTTGTTGACCAATATCTTACCACAATCATTCATAAAGGGAGTTTGAAGGTTTTGAAAAATAAAGTCAATATTTTATGGGTATTTAGGTGAGGTGCATGGCACTAGGTAGTTTATAGGTATTAATGGGCATAAAAAAAGGGGTTGTTTGATTGGAAATATGTATTGGGAAGGGGGACTCCAAAAAGCATTTTGAGAGGTATTTATCAATACCTAGTGAACTTAGGGGTATTCTTTAATACTCCATGAATGCATGCGCTATGTCACAAGTTCACTAAGTGAAGATCCTATGCCACACATATGACTCCCTTTGAGGTAGTTTATGGTCAAAATCCACCATTAGTATTATCTTACCTACTAGGTATCTCTAAGGTACAAGAGGTGGACAAAGCTATGACAGTTTGGGTTGATAATATTTGCACTCTCAAAGATAATTTGGTCATGGTCCAAAACAAATGAATAAATGGGCTAATCAACATCATTCTAAATGTCATTTTCCAAAGGGGGTTAGGTGCTTCTCTGTCTCCAATCATATAAGAAAACTTCCCTCAAATTTGACTATCGATAGAAACTAGCTCCAAAATTTTATGGCTCCTATACAATTCTCCAACACATTGGTCGTACTTCTTACAAAATAAAACTTCCCAATGACTCAAATATCCATTTATTCTTTCTTGTTTTCTACTTAAAAAGTGATTGGTTCTTTGCAATATTCAAACCAATCTATTAGAATTGGCTGAAGAAAGTTCCATTTGGTTGCAACCTGAAGCAATCTTTAACCTCTATGAGAGACGTCTTCCCTAATGTGCAATTCAAGAAGTTCTAATATGGTGTAAGAATAGACCACTTAAGGATGCCACTTGCCAGCATGTCGACGTTTTGCAACAAGTTTTATGTCTCAATTTTTTAGAGTAATGGCGTTCTCTAAAGGGGAGGGCATGTTGGTTCCTAGCCACCCTAACACCTAATGGATAGATTAATATATTGTTAACTAAGAAATACTGTTAGTAGTAAATAAGGTCGGTAATAGTGTGAATCCAACTCTTGTAAGAGGGATAATTAAAATGCTCCACCTACTAGAAATTTCCTCCTCTAAATTTCTAGAAGGATAAAAAGTAGTATATATAGAGGTGAAACCATTATAGAACTTGTGAGAGAATAAAATTTCTTATGGTGCAAACTTATTTTAGAGAGAAAAATGTATATATGTGTTAAACATTTATGCATTTAAAAAAACATGTAGCAATATTCTTAACCATAAACATCAAACAATATTCATAACCATGAAGATTCTTAACATGTAAATACAATTTCTTTACAATACCATGGGCTAATACCATGGCTTACTAACAACACATGCCCAAAAGCCATAACTCATCTTCATATGACACTTGTTCATATTATATTTTTTTAATTAATTAATTTAATTAAAATGACACAATTTATAATTGCTATTAAAAATATTATAATATTCTAGAATATTATGTGGAGGTTAAATCTCTACTATCTATCTAATAAGTATTAACAATTAAATTAAAAATTTTGCAACTCTATTTCTAAATAAACACAATTATGCCCAAGTAGGAATCTATTTGGTCGTTGACACTATTAATTTAGCATTGATCAATGAAAATTATAATGTTTAACTTTAGAAATGAATAAAGTATTTTTTATTATTATTGAAAAAAATAATTTGTCACTGTTTTTTTAATATTGTATATTTATTTTTTCTTAATATTGTGCAAACTAATACACTAGCACTATTAATTTAGCATTGATCAATGAAAATTATAATGTTTAACTTTAGAAATGAATAAAGTATTTTATTATTATTATTGATTTTTTTTTAATATTGTGTATTTATTTTTTCTTAATATTGTGTAGACTAATACACTAGCATACTAGCATACTAATGTATGGGAAGTATTAATGTGGAGCATACTAATGTATGGGAAGTATTAATGTGGAAACGAGAATACAGGAATGGACTGAAGCAACACAAAGGGAACCGAGGCACGGGGGACAAACACCACAATCACGACACTGACACCAAATGTTAATAGTAGACCAGAAGTAAACCTCCACCATGTGACCCCAAGGGCTACCTCCGTTGGCAAATGGTTTGGTGGGTGAAGGGCTTAATGAACCACCCAATTCTCAAGGCTGCAACCAATGTGGGATTATTACACACACATACGATGGAGAGGGAAGTATTAATGTGGAAATAAATTCACACAAATGGGAATATGCCACCGTTTTATTCAGGACTGTAGTAATGGACTGAAGCATCACAATGGGAACCGAGGCACGGGGGAAAAACACCACAATCACGACACCGACACCAGATGTTAGTAGGAGACTGGGAGCAAACCTCCACCATGTGACCCATAATGACTGTAAGGGTAAGCATTTTCATAGTTGAATATATACACAAAAGAAATTTTTAGGAGAAGGAATGTTTTCATTTACAATTAATATCAAATTAAATGTTAAACATTAATGATAGTCATGTGCTAGTTGTTCACTTTTGAGAATATGTCTGAGAACTTGTTGTGGGTCTTTCAAATGCATCTATGACCATAAAGAACATTACACATGTTGATCATTTTATAAAAAACAATTTTCCAAGAGAATAACGATTCCTTAATCACCATTGGATTACTTCACAATGTATGATCAATTTCAAATAAAAAATGAACAACCTTCACCAAGTTTCCATGTATGGATTATTAGATTATTATAAAAAAGGTAGTGATGATTCTTTGTGATGAACATAAATAAATACTTGTGTTTACGATATATGTGATTTCTATGTTCTTTCTATATGGGTCTACCATGTGAATTCCATGTCACCTCCTAGTCCACATTATAGACATGTGTGGGATAAAAGGAACCTATCTACTTCAATTTTCATTAGTTTGGGAAAACGAATTGTTTCCTCTCTATGTATAAATGATAGATTTCAAATATAGAATGACAACTCTTGATCATCTTTCACATCAATATTTTTCCTAATATTATCACTACTCCAAAGTAAATTATTTTTTTAATTGCAAAATTAGAAGCTTTTTACAATATAATTATAATTAAAGGGAGTTGCGTGATTTTAAAAATACAAATATTAAAATATTTTTTTAATATATAAATGTTAACCTATTAAGAAAGACATTGTTGTATCAGATGGGGTGATTTTAATACAAAAGGGAGTGGGGGAGGGTTGCCACTGCCCTTCCTGACCAAATGGCTGTGGGATGTGGCTATACATCCCCATAGAAAAATGAATGACAAACATTCTCATAATACTTCACCTGAGGTGATATATATGAAGGATCCTCGATCCCAAGACCATGCACCATAGAAGCTTTGAAGAGTCATCATGCAATATCCCCTTTTCTGGTGTTCCGTATGACATGGTTTGGATGGTATTCTAGAGTTAGGAGTAGACATATCACAGGTACAGGTTGGTATCATCAACGGGCCCAAGGGCTTTTTCAAGGAGTTTTGAAGAGTTTCTCTAAGCGTCGGTGGCATTCGCTTGGTATATCCCATCATCCGCACAGTTTGCCTTTCGTTTCGGTGCATTCCAACAAATTTTGGAAAAGTGAGTTATTTTTTGGCTTAACTCAATTAATTACGCTCAAGGTGGCATTCCAGGAGGGATACATGATAGAACACCTTAGTGTAATAGCTCGTTCGAACCAGAACGATAATACTTACATGATGGGATGGTTGGACATGAGTTTCAATGACCTGAGGAGGCATGGTGCTCGAATTACTCTTTTCCAGCATTAAAAGAATATTTTAATTGGAAAAGAAGAGGGAAAAGTGCTCCATGATTAAAATAATAATAAAATAGAAAGCTCTAGAGGGGTCCATGAGATATATAAAAGAAGAGGAGGAGACCATTGGGGGATATCTTGGATTTGATATCTTTCCTTGTATGTGAGATTGAGAACCTAGTTCTCTACTCCATTGGTAGCCCCAAGACGAAATCCCTCGGGCGATTGAGAGAGAGTGGGCAAGTGCCCAACTCCCCTTGGCAAATTCATCCTGAATTCACAGGTGACCTTAGTAGTGTCGTTTCATTTCAGTATTAAGGTTGGTGCAATGCCACAAATTATATTGAGTAGAAGCATCAGCCATGAGAGAGTAGCCCCTTCAGGACTACGCAGAGAGAGCCAAGACTACGCAGTTTAGTTTGGTGTGGGTGTCGAGAGTGAGGAGTGTAGAGGAGATTTAGAAGGAGATTCGGAGGGGAGGCTAGCCACCTCCAACCAGGGTATTTAGCAGCATTCCAGAGGAATTTTGCAACAGATTTCACCAGTGGTTTGATTTCCCCCATGGAGAAGTGTTCCAAGCCCAAGAGGGCCAATTTCTGGGGTCGAGCTTTCAGAAAACCCTTCACAGGTTTTTGTGGGTTTTTTGATGAGAGTTCGATGTCCAATTCCCAGAATTTTCTAAGCACAGGAGGTGGCCCAACCAATAGTTTGAATTCAGCCAGCAGCAACATTTTATGGACTGGGTAGCGTAGTGATTAAGGCATGCAGAGCTACTTCCAACATGGATATTTGCTAAGATTTGAGTTTCCCTTCAACTTTCCTTCATCGGGCCCAACTGAAATATTTTCAGCACCATACTTGTACTCTTTTCTGGCATAATAATAAAATGGCTCAACATTGATTTTGGCTTCATATTTTGTGTTTAATGGTGTTTTTATTTTTGTCGTAGTTTCTTGTCCATTTTTCCTTATATTATTGTTTAATCCCAATTTGGGATATTACACATGGTCTTTCTAGGATGATCTCATCCTTGCGTGTGAGGAGAAAAAAGATAGTATTCTTATATTTCTATTCCTCCTCCTGGTGTGATCCTACTCGAATGTTGCTATAGAACAGAGTATTATTCGATTTGTAGCTCTAGGAAATCAACACTGGGGACTCTGGCCAAACCACTTTAGTGAAATCTATCCAGGACCTCTCACGTTTACCCATATTTATCTCAGCAGCTTCAATCCCTATGACATGACCTGTTGTTTCCTTTTCTTAGCTTATCGGTTTTGCATGCAAGTGAGAATGTTGAGTCTCATGTGTGTGATAGCTACACATTTTTCACCACCCCTTGTGGAATTTGGACTCCTAAAATGTCTTTTGGTTTGAAGGTTTATGGATTTTTCATGTTTCCTTCCTTAGTTATTTCCTCTTATTTCGGAATTGAAGCTATGTCCTTTTTATCATGCTCCTTCTTTGATGTGTTTAGTATCTAGCTTTATTTTCTCTTAAATTTTTATTACCCCCTTTCCTATACC
This sequence comes from Pinus albicaulis, assembly GCA_034641835.2. Classification (NCBI taxonomy): domain Eukaryota; kingdom Viridiplantae; phylum Streptophyta; class Pinopsida; order Pinales; family Pinaceae; genus Pinus; species Pinus albicaulis. The sequence continues at coordinate 6,443 of JAXQQM020087184.1, forward strand.
AACAACTCCATATCCCTCCCCTGCTCCTCAACCAGTGGATTTTCGCCTCTTGTGGCCATCCTCCTTAGCACTGGGCTCTCCAAAATTCATGTCCATTCCCACACCCCCTTCATATTCTCGTGGTTGGATGGCAGACAGCTTATTATATCATAGAATTTTGTTTCCCTATGACTCCTTGTTGTATGCCCCCTGACCTCTCCTTACGTAGCTCACTCCCCTCAATCCAACATCCACATGTTTATCTTCTCAACTTCCTCGCTCAATATTAATGCATGGTCCCGCGTCATGCCCCATCGCATTAGTTTGTCGAGGGGATACCTATTATCAAGAGCAAGCCTCTTGGGGAAATACATGTGTGCATCATAGGCTTCATGAATCTGTTTCCAAGTATCAAGAACTTACCCCAGTACTCATCCAAGAGGAGCTAGCTTACATGGAACGGGAAGGGGCCTCCCAACGGAAACAATTTTTAGATACAAAAATTATGGGATATTTGGCTGAGTGAGCGCTAGATTTTGGGCACATCTGAGGTCGGCTTAATTAGTACATGTACAACATAAAAAAAATTTTGTCCCCTGAAGTTCCTCCCAGGAAGAATTCTAATGGTTTGTTTCAAGCACAAGGTTGATATCTTACACTCACTAGAGCACCTTCATCGTCACCTGAGGGACATAGATCAATGCGCGGGTCATATGGAGCAACATCTAAGCATTCCTCCACTCGTAAGATGCACCCCAATAGCATTGAAGATCCTATTCAAGTTTCCATTACTCTCTATGCTAGTTTAGCTGATATTTTAGTATATATACTTTCTACGTAATTTTTTGTAAAGCATGATCTGCCACACCCCTTTGCGAAGAGTTCACTTTTGGCTATGGTCTAGCCTCCCTAATGAAATACTAACCTAACATGTCCATGTAAATCTGAGTTTGAAGGCAATACAATATTTACCCTACAAAAAAATGTATAAATGTCAAATTTTGTCATTTTTCCTTTATGATAGAGTCTTAATTATGACCATGATCTAAACTAGAGAAAGAATTTACTTTTTTTTATCCCAGAATACTAACCTAACATGTCCATGTAAATCTGAGTTTGAAGGCAATACAATATTTACCCCACAAAAAAATGTATAAATGTCAACTTTTGTCATTTTTCCTTTATGATAGAGTCTTAATTATGACCATGATCTAAACTAGAGAAAGAATTTACTTCTTTTTTTTATCCCGGAGGAACCTAGCAGCCTACCTGACATGTAGCTACTAGTAAACCTCTTCGGTCTATTACCTCTCCTCCTCTCCATAAACTAGATCACAACCTCAGGGGTTTGAACCTTGGGTCTCTCAATTTTCATAGATTTCACATTACTTTGATCACCAATTGAGCTACCCCCTGAAACTACTTTTTACAATTTAATATGAAGGAGACATGAGATTTCAAAAACACAAATATTAAAATGTGTGTTATTTAATTTATAAATGAAAAAAAGGTTCTATACATTATTTTTCTCTTCATACCAAAACTTCAATTATGATCATAATCGAAAGAGATAAATAATGAAAATTTTAATTTAATTTAAATCCCTTAAATTGATATTGATCAATAATATTTATTTTTATTTAAAAATGTCACATAGAGAAATTTAAATATAAACATGTCAAAATGGCATGCAAAATGAAAACATTAAAATATTTGTTTAATTCATAAATTATAAATAAACTTTTAAATAAATTAAAATTTAGAGTGAGCTCTTTTGGAATTAAATATTTCAAAATATAAATATTTTTTAAATTGTTTATAATTAGGAAAAAAAATGTAATTGGAGAAATGTGATCTCTCAATATTGGGTCTGGAGTATGCCCTAAAACTGCTTATGCATGGTTAAGAGCTTGTTTTTTTCAAACGTACGGAAATATGTTAACTACCCAAAACCCAAAAGCATATGGCATGGGCGAAAACCTATTTAAAAATAATCTGTCTCAACATATGATAAATACAAAATTAAAATAAATTAAAATAATCTGTCTCAACATATGATAAATACAAAATTAAAATAAATTTATACTAATTAATATATTTAAAAAATATACAAATAATAAATATATTTAGAGGAAGCGGAATGTGCTGGTACGATTTTAGCTAGGATAGTCATCATCCTTCTTCTCTATGCTGACGATATTGTTCTTCTCGCAAGGTGCTCATCTGATCTTGATAAGCAACTTAGACTTCTTAAGGCTTTCTGCTCTACCATGGGTATGTATGTTAACACTGACAAAACAAAAGTTATGATTATCAAATCCAAGAAGGACACTTACGCTAATTTTATGTATGACAATAGTAACTTGGAGGAAGTGTCTTCTTACAAGTACCTAGGAATTGATATTCATCACAAGCTCAACTAGAACTATAGTATTCGGAAAAGGATTAATGGGGGGTGGAAAGCTTATTTTGGTCTTGAAAATAATTGTAAAACGGAAAACCTCATAATGTGGGATAGAAAGAAGTTCCTCTTTGAAACTTTAGTCACTCCTGTTATCTTATATGGATGTGAGGTTTGGGGTTGCAGCATCTCTAGAGAATCCTGGAGAAATATTGAGCAAATCCAGAAGCGTTTTATAACTTATAACCTTAAAATTAAAAGCAATACACCCTATCCTATTCTCCTTATAGAAGTGGGTCTTTCCCCTATCAAGAGCCTAGCTATGACTAGGCTTCTGTTGTACAAGCACAAGCTCAATAGCATAAGAGACCATAGACTTCCTAAGCTAGCTTTAAATTCCAGCCAAAACCACCTAAGGCTTAAACAAGGTTGGTATAAAGACACTAGGGCCTGGTTAAACCATTGGGAGATCGACGAGAATGTTGCATTATAAAACATTAATAACATTAAAAAATTTGTTACTTCTAAGTTCAAAGAAAAAATGTGGTGTGAGAAAGATCTAGCAGCTAAAAGAAAATTAAGATATTATAAGGAGGTCATCAACCCCACCCTAGAAGATCAAAAGTATCTCTATGTTTTAACTAGCTCAAAGAATAAAATTAATATAGCCAAGATTAGAACGAACTCTCATGAGCTCCATAGTGAAACAGGTCGTTGGACAGTTCCTAAAACACCATGGATGGAAAGGATCTGCCATCTCTGTGAGAATATGAACATCGAGGATGAAAATCACTTCCTCTTAGAGTGCCCCGAGTACAACCACATTAGAGCTCAATTTCATAATCTTTGTTGCAATACTGACCTTCCTAGCCTTTTAAGATGTCAAAATTATAGTGAGCTCGGGAGGCTTCTCTCCAAGCTTTTTGAGCATAGGAATAAAATATTAAATCAAATTAAATAGCTCTTTTATTTAGGTCTGATAGACCAAATATTGGTTTGAGTGGACGTTAACCATCATCATCATCATCATCATAAAAACACTCTCAAAACATATATCAAATATATTTATAATTTTTTCTAATTTATAAAGTTTTAATTATAAAATAAATCATTTTTTTCTAATTAACTTTTATAGTAACTTTATGTAATATGATAATGTATAAAATCAGCTGTTAGTTGGTAATAAGATCATTCGTTTATAAATATTTTTAATATTAAAATAAATAAATATTAACATTTAAATTTCTATTAAAGGAACGAAAAAATGTATTATAAAATAATAAAATCATTGGTTTATAAATAAATTTTTAATATTTATCATGTTTTATATTGTTAATGAAATACTTAAAGTCTCGGTCTTTTCTGTGTTGTTCTTTTTAACTGATGCGAGGGAAGAAATCGCATTACAATATGGATTTATTATCAACTACTTGTTAAATATTTGCTTGTTTGGAGAAATTGAGATATTAAATTATCACTAAAAGCACAGGCTAAATCAAATTGTTATTTTACATGTTTATGCACGACTTTTTTTTATATAAAGCTAATTGGAATAGAATACATGTGGGAAGCTTTTATATTTAAAACATGCTAGTCTATAAAGCTAATTGTAATGGCATAAATGTAAGACATTAAAACACTGGAGACATTATAAAAATATTATAGTATATTAAAATTTTACTTTTAAAAAGGTGAGAGGGTTTCATTAGTTCTAATTTTATATAGGATTAGATTAGAACATTAGATTAATTTACATCATTTCATATATAGAAAATTGAAAAGAGAAAGACGTTTACATGGAAAATAAAATGGCATCTTTGTTTAATGGAAAAACAAAGTAAAACGTGCCCTACAGCGAAAAGGGCTCAAAGTGTCTTTGTTTTTTTTCTTTGTAATGAAATCAATAAATATAATATAATATATTCATTATCAGTTGTATAATTATCTCTTTTCTTTTTTTCTTTGTAATGAAATTAATAAGAATAATATAATATATTCATTATCATTTGTACAATTATCTTTTATGATGTTATTTATAGAAAAACAAAATAGATGATTTAATCATGTGGAGAATTTAATTTGTATTATTATTTATTTAATGAGATTAATTTTTTTCTTCATCTTGTCTTGAGGATGAACCACATTAATTGATTGGAAACTTCGACCAAATTCTAATTATGTGATTAATCCTAGACACTATTCTACATTATTATTTATTTTATTTATGATTATAGATATTATGATTTAGTTTATTTATGGTTGTAAATATGAAAGTGATGTACAAGCATATTGAAAATTAGATTATCATGAAACAATATAATTAAATAAATTGTGATATTTTTATTAGTATTAAATTTTGATAAATTTTATTTCATTTTTATGAGTATATAGCTACATTTGTTAATTTAATCAATCTTGTTATCTAATAATGAATCATTTAAGGTTAATTTAATGTAGTTACTAGTGTAGATCAAATTTAATATTAGCTAAGAGATCAAATTTCTTCAAGTGCAAATTTTTTAGAGTGCAAAATACAATGTGTAATTTTTATAGTTTAAATTGTATTTTTAAATATTATATAAAACATATATAAGACCAAATAAATAATCTAACCATTTAAAAAATACCAATTAACATTAAAATATTTTACATAATATGTACATTGACACATTTTATAACACAAATTAAAATGATTTTTTTTTATTAATACATTTTCAAGTATATGTTAATATTAACTAGTATTAAAATATTTTATTGATAACTCATAATTGGATATTTTTATATATACAATATTAAAATATTTTATTTTAACAAAAATTTTAAAGAGTGTAAACTTACACATCTCCTCATATTTAGTTTATTAGGACGAACAACTTTACACATCTAATTATACTTAGCTCCGATCCTACTTAGTTGTAGAATGTACCTCTAAACTCAATAAAAAGAAAAAGAAAAAAAAAATCACATAATGACTTTGGAAAATCAAATCAAATTATTTTGAGATATATAAAAATTAAATAAAAAATTGTTCAAATAATGGCTATAGGGAATCAAATTATTTTGAAGTATAGTTGAGATCCTTATTACGCGAGAGGCTGTTAGTGCATTCCACGTTCATCGTTGTGAAAGGCAATCTTTAATTTTCTTGTCATGAAGGCCTTAATCCTCGCTTGAATTTCGTCACCCTGACCCTCAAATCTATCTGAAAAACTCAAAGACTGGCTGTATGATTTGCATGTGATTTTGTAAACTCACGTCGTGTTAATTGTTCCTTGATCATCCTTCACTGGATTGTGTGTTGGGATGATCCAAAAGGTTGACAGCAAAAGTTAACAATGCTGATTCTTTGGATGACCTAAGTACACAATCGAATTACGTTTGAAGAATTTTTAATTTTTCTAATAAAAAAGATTAAGCCATTCATCTTGAAATCGGATATATATTGCAAAAATTTCATCCAATCCTCCCCCAACGAATCTTTATTATTGAAAAAGGAAACCAACTTTGAAGTATTTTTTATTTTTCTAATAAAAGATTAAGCCATCCATCTTGAAATCGGATATACATTGCAAAAATTTAACCTAGTCCTCCCTCAACGAATCTTTATTATGGAAAAAGAAAACCAACTTTATTATTATGGTAGTCAAGAAAACAATGCCAAATCCCCTCGTAGCGCAGTGTGAAACAAAGTGCTCAACCTTGGAAACCATCGTGATTCCCCCGCTGTCGAAACACAGATAAAGCTGAGAAGAAGTAATTACATTGTCAGTTCGGTTGCAGCAGAATTAAAGGAAGCTTAAATTTTAATGCAGTCGAATTTTAAAAATATGATATTTAATATAATGTATTGCCAAATTTTTTTAATACTTATTTAAAAAATAAAAAAAAAGTTATTTGAATGGTTAATAGTTCCTGAAACACAATATTTATTAAAATTGGAATTGTCTTTAGCGAGATATTTTAATGGGGAATCGGGTGAAAAAATTTGAGGTGAAATCTTGATTTATGTTATTTAAACTGATTTTTTACAACACTTTCAAAAAACACTTCCATTGTCCAAACTTACTCATCAAATTTCTGTTTTCACTAAATTCCTACCAGATTTTAAAAAAATTAGACTAGAAAATTCCAAAAAAAACTTTCAAAAAATCACACTATAAACAACTCAATTCAAATTTTGCAAATAAAATAACAAACTAAGTCAATTAAAATTTTGCAAATAGTGAATTTTATTCCAAAAATATGACATCTAACCAATGATTCCACAACTTTTTGCTAAAGGAGTGATGAAGATGTTGGCCAACCACGACACGAACAAATTCTGCGCACATTGCACTACTAATCTCTTTATTTGTGTCAACCGATTCTGAATGTTTGCCACACACGCGATGGCTACGTGTTCTGTCACTGCGACGCATCTATCCCAAGTTCCGATTCTGTCCGTCTCTCTTGAGTGGGATCTTTGAAAAAATAAAAATAAAAAAATTATAGATCGCTATCTTGAACCATCGTTGTACCTATAAAAAGGTAATTTGTAAACAATTTGTTCATTTTGAGCTTTTTTAATGGGTATCTCACTAAATGTAAAACAATGGGAATATGACAGTGAGAGGCCAAATCCAGTGACAATATCAATAATTTTACGAAATTTGTGCTTCCATTCTGAGAGAAGGATCAGAGAGCAAAAGCAATGATGCGAGGAGTAAGGTCAATTCTCCACAATACAATTGTAAACATTGTCAAAAGGCTATTGGTGTGATGTGTACTGCATTCAAGAGTTTGAAAATTATGAAAAGCTCAGAGGGCAACAGCATAGAATTGTGGATCAGCGTTATAAATTATGAAAAGGTGGAAGGGTGATATGAGTGGGAATGAGTTAAAAAGGGTGAATATAATGCTTTCATGGAGAAATATGTTGGTAACGAAGAATTATAAGGATGAATGAGTTAAAGAAGGATGAATATCATGCTTCAGGCAAAGAAATATGTTATGTTAGTGATGGAAGAATTATTTTATATAAAGAATGTGCTGCTCTCACGTAAAAAAAGAGGAACGAGGAATTTATTTTTACAATGGTTTAGTTTATGGTAAATGTGTTATTAGATAAATATAAGATAATGTTTATTAAAAAGTGGCTTATGAGTATATACTTGTTTTTGACAATAAAATTGAATACAATTAAGTTGTTATTTTCGTGGCAAGACATTTTGATGAGAAAATGTAAATAATGATTTTGAAGATAGAGAGGAAGTTCATATGTATTTACATTAAGATTCTTAGTAATAAGATGAGATGATATAACTAGTGTATTGGTTGATAAAATCTCTTTAAAAGTTGATTAAGTTCCATGAAATTGATGTATTATGATTGACAGATTTTTTAGAAGATTTAGATTAATTTATGATGTTAAAGTTAAAGTTAGTAGCTAGTAGTTTTCGATCCAATTTGTTGTGTTATAACTTAAGTGACAAGTTTGTAACATGTTTGTAACATCTATAGCTATGGAGGTTCAGTTATTAGGGAATTCCATCTATCTCACGGCCATGAGGCCATATTTGAGCATTGTAAGCAAAGAGAGTTTTGATATTTATGTTATCCCCCCAAGTGAATCATTAGACAACAATTCAAAGGAGTCTAAGGTATGTAAATCATACTTTGGATTTGAACATCATGTATCGAAGATGAGAGAGGTTTTTGTTAACATGGCACCAATTCAATATGGTTAGACTCAATTGATGACATAAAGTTCACAACGCTTTATGTTTTCAACTTAGATATGGGTGCAATAACTTATTTAAGTAAGAAGTAGAATGATAGCATTATGCACCATTATAGAAAGTATATCAAGTAATGACTACAAGTTGCCCATAAGTTAGTTGAGGAAAAATTAAGAATTACAAAAAAATTACATGTGTAGATTTGATACCTTTTATCTAAGGATATCTCAACCTTCAATATGCTTATTGTTGATAGTGTTTAAAACATTTATAATAAAGTAATAACATAAAATAAAGTTATTATCCTATAATTGATTAGAGTAGAGACTAAATAACTTAGGTGTAACACATTCTTAATTAATATTGTCCTATATATATTTATGATACATGTTTATGATATTTTTGATAAATGAATAATATTAAATATTTATTTTTCTTATTTGTATTTTGTAAATCTAAAATTACTTGTATGTAAATTTTTCACTATAATCTAAACCTGGTGCTATAAACTTGGACATGTGGATCGTGGGACTCTATGTATAATCCTTTCTAAAAATATTCATAATTTCAATATTAGAGATATCACAGCTAGAAATCCTTAGACATGTGGATCCTGGGACATGTGGGTTATTTGTCCAATCGAGTGATACTTGTGCCATTATTAGAGTGTTTTATAGAATAAATAAAAGATTTTATATATAGTTGATTTGATTTATTATAATTTTATTTTTATTTATTTTAATAAAATGAATGAAGATTTATAATATTAAAAAAATATGGATTACAAAATATTTACATATTTTGGTTTTTTTTTTATAGGTTTGAGATTGTGATATGGCTATCAAAGCCCACTCAAATTCCCCATTTACAAATTTAAATCCATTTCCAACTAATTTTTTTCCAAAAACCCACAATATCCATACACATTTACATTCTATTTTTCACTATTTTTGTTTTGATTTAGTCTGACTTCTTATTTTTTTTCTTGGTGAAATACTTTTTCTTTTCTTCCCAACTTGAGTCCAACCCGTGTTTTCTGCAAATTCCAACAAGCTGTTTTTTGGCAGTTGAACGCTTTTGTTCTTGAAGTCCTCCTCATCCCCCTGACCTGCCCAAGAAGTTTTCTTCCAACATTATTCCTTGTGTTTTCTGGAGGAGATCCATTTCCTTGTTTTTTTCTTTTCCAGTTTCTCTTTTGAGAATCTTCACTGTGGCATGTGATTTTTCCTAATTGATTTTTGTTTCCTTCGATGTATTTTCTTTGGCAATATCAACTTTTGATTTATCTTCTGGTTCTTTCTTATCTTGAGACTCTTCCTATTTATATACCATAATTCACATGCCCAATAAAATGGCTTCCAACATTATTCCTTGTGGTTTCTGGAGGATATCCATTTTCCACAAGGGTTTGTTTTCGTTCCACTTTCACTTTGGAGAATCCTCATTAACATGAAATTTTTCCTGATTCATTTTTGTTGCCTATAATGCATTTTCTTTTGTAGTGTCAACTTTCGGTTTATCTTCTAGTTATTTCTCATCTTGAGACTCTTCCTCTTTATATACCATATAGTGACCTCCTTGAGCATATTCCCACCATTTTGGCCTTCAAATTTTGTCCGATCTTTGTTGCTATCATGCTCAGGGAAGTTTTTAATTACATGCCCCATTTCAAAGCATGGTTTGCACTAGAATGAAACATTTGCGTAGTCAATCTTTTGGACATAAACATAATTTGAGGTCATCAAATTGATCTAAGTGGGAAAACCCTTATTTAAGTCCATCTCCACACAAATTCAAGTATAAGTAGTTTTATAAATTTTTATGTATATGGGTTGTGGTAATAAAAATTTCCTAGAGCATTCCCAATAGAGGATAACGATTGGATATTCTAAAGATGCAAGGGTAGGTTTGAAAGCCTTACCCAAACTAGAGTTATGGAGATTGATACCATTATCAGATCAAAGGTGGAAGACTTAGGGTTGCATTCAAAGACTGACACTACCCCAAAACCATGAACCATATTCGCAAATTACCTTCTTTTCCTCAAAATTGTCGAAAACAACAATGAAAAAACCTCGAGCCATCAAATAAATATTTATATCATTCGATAAATGAGATCTCCATGTCTTAGAGATCCATTTGTACATATCCATGAGCCATGGCTACAATCCATTAAACCTGCAAATCAAACCTTGCTCCAAAAAAAACTTCTCACAACTAAAAGCTTCCTCATCCAAGGGAACATTGAGGGAAGTAACTTCTTGAGCTACCGGGAGACCAGATCCAAATTTCAAAATGGAAGTATATGAAATCAAAGAAGAGCTTTTTTGTCTGGAAACCATTCGTGCAAAATAAATTGTCTTCATCATTGAATCACTAACATTCACCATTTAACATATTGCAATAGAGATCTGCAAAGGAATCAATGATCTAAGCTTATAGATCGGTTGACTATGGAAAAAACCTAGTCGTTGCAACGATTTTCACTAATTTTAAATTAATTATCATTATTATTATATTAATTTTCCTTTTAATTTTTTTGAAGAAAAAAATCTTAACTTTCATTATATATTGAAAATTACATTTTGAATGTGCGTGCACACCAAAAATGGCCATCCAAACTGGTCAAATCATATGAAAGTCAAGACTAAAAAAACCCTTTTCCATGTCCAAAAATAACAAAAAGTGTCTATTAGCTAAAAATACTGAGAGATATAACCAGTCATAAGTTACAAAAACTCCCAGTCACCTGGGATCATAAACAGAGGAAACATATATAAAAAATTATTGTTTTGTAGCCTTTATGTATCTAAAAGTGAGCCCTATATGAAGGAACTATGATGGTATTCATATACTTTCCCATCTATTTGCTCAACTTTCTTCCAAAAGCCCAAATTTTGTGAAGCACCTCCTTTAGATGAAGTGTCTGCAATGGTATTTCTTTCCCTGTAAATATGACAACATGAGATATGATAAAAAAACTTGTTTTAAATGTAAAATCTCTTCAATAATTTGGAACAATGTGTGCATGTGACATCTCTATATCTCATTAAACCAATTAATTACAATCTTCAAGTCACCAAATATCTATGGCATATGAATACCCTTCTCAATGGAGAACAATAAAAGAAGCTTGAGGATCATAAGTTTGGAATAGCTATTGTTGCCATGTCATAACCCATTCTGAATCTTGAAAATTTGAAAAAAAAAATCCTGAAGATTTAGGATAATCCCTCCCCCCACATGCACCTCCACCTTGGGGGGCTCCGTCAAAGAAATCCGAGGGGTATGTGTTATCAATAACTTCAACTATAATATTATGTGGGTGATGGACAACTACAACATCCAATATAAGAGCAAAAGTGGCAACAACCTGTGTTGCAACCCTGTCTGGTGTATTAGATTTGTCTTGAAAATTTTCAGAGTTCCGTGAAATCCATATGCCCCATCAAATTAGAGGTGGTAGATACCTATTATTTTTTGTGTTTTCTTGTGACCACCACATATTCCAAGCATCATGACAAGATTCGCCCGAACAAGCTATATTTATACCCAAGGAATTCATAACATCATGCCACACTCACAGTGCAAAAGGATAGGATAAGAAAATATGATCCACAATCTCCTCAGAGTTTTTACATAGGGAAGACCAAAATGACCCAAGAATATTTCATATTTTTTTAATTATCTCCAGTAAGAAATTTATTTGTAAGTATGCACCACTGGAATATATGAGTTTTAACAGGGCAATACATACTCCATAATTTTCTCCACTGCCATACTAAATCCACTAGTCTCTTGTTATCTATGATATAAACATAGCAAAATTTGGTTGAATACTCCCAAGAGAAGATTGTGCCCAGCCTAAAGAATATTTTATGTCATGAAGGAAATCATGAGATATGTTGAGAGAATTTATGTAATGGTGTAGCCATTGTTCAATGTGTACAAGAGGTAGGTTTAATTGAGCATCAACCTAGACATGTGTCTAGATAGAGGTCCTAGCATTATTAGCCACATTGTTCAAAGTGAAACTCCCATTAGCATTTATAAAATCCACCAACTCATCAGGAAAACCAATGTTTTCACCACATCTCACCCACGGATCTATTCCAATCCTCACCTTCTCACCATCCTCCACCTTCCAAGCCAAACCTTCTTCAACCACAAAAAAATGAAGACTATTGTTTTCCAGATAATCGATACATTAAGCCTCTTATTATTTGGAGAACGAATACACTATTCCATAGGAGAGGGGTAAATGTATTTTTGGTGAACAACATCAGTCCACATACAATCAATTTTTCTTAATTAAAAACATATAATTTATATTAATAAATTAATATTACTAATAAAATGTATTTTTTTTAGATATATATTATTATTTTTCTTATTAGTAAGATTCATATTCTATTAGAAAATATTTAAATAGTTACATAAAATATATAAGCATGATAATCTATTATGCTTCTAGGTACTTAAATAAAAATTTCTAAGAAGTGTATTTTAAGTAAAGATATGCTTTAGAAAAAATAGTTGAAGTCTTAGAAGCTTGCCTAGAAGGAAGCCAAGCAGAGTAAAAATTAAGAAAGTGACTCATTAATAAATACATAGTTTTTGCAAGGCTAGTTTTGCCAAAATGGAAAACAAAACCCCTAAACCCTAAAACTATCAAACCAATAAAAATTGGTATTGCAAAAGAATAAAATTTGCAAAACATGTGTGGAAACCTATTATTATGTCACTCGAGGAACATAGCTCAAATGAGTGTTCATTGAGATGTTAAAGGGGTGGTATTTGGAACCAAAAATAGAGTCTGAAGCCATATATATCCAAGAAAAGTAACATTTTTCATCAATGCACATTGAACATATCCGACCATTGGACAAGCAGATTTTGTACTAGATTTTCAATCAAGATTAGAGATGTGGGTCAAATCCCACCAAAAGTCGGAGAAGTGCTCCGAGTCTCTTTTCTGAAAGGAATTTTCGTACAAAACTATACTGCAAATGATTTATTTACATTGTGTCCATACTTTTTACCAGAAAATCCAACTAGTTTTTCATCAATGCACATAGAAAAACTAGTTCCAGTTAATTTCATTCTAGAACATATATATTGAGTACGTAAAATGAGAGCTGCTGTATTACATGGTACTTCAATTCATTAATTTCATTCAGACATATATATATATATATATATATATATATATATATATATATCATATATATGTTTAATCAATGCACATGTATAGAAAAACTACTTTCAGTTGATACTAGAGCACGTGCTTGTACCCAAACAATTTGTAACATCTGCAAACTACAAATAACATAAGCAGCTCAATTTTTAGTTGAGTACTAAAAGTTATAAAACATATTTTTAATCCAAAGATAATAAATTGTTGGACACTTCACTCAAAAAAAATCTAATGGAATTCCATCTCAATAATCCGTTCATGATCGGATTTTGACATTTTCCATTTCTTAATTTTTGATTTTTTCTTTGATTGAACTTCTATCAACTTTATGCGTGCTGCACACACCAAGTGACTATATTGACAACTTATGGAATCGGGTTCATAGTCTTCAAAGTAAACAAAGTCTCCACTTTGATGAGTTTGTCTGAAAAAATAACCTTTCAGTATAATAGACCCTCTGTCATATTGAAATCCATGATCATTATAGTTTTGTAATAATTTCATTTTTCGTTCAGTGCAACGCATCAAATAATACTTCACATTTTCATCGTTGTCAATAGGTGCAATTACAGCAAAAACATCTCCTACACAATAAAATAAATTTAACAAAATTATGCATATTTAAATTTATTTCTAGATCTTTAAATCATTAGAAAGTAATTCAAATGTTACCTTCTCTAACAAGATCAGAAACTCGATCACCATCAGATGATATTGTAGTTTCCTCTTATTGCATTTCTTCAAACATTGCAACTGAGATTTTTCCCTTTGTATTTAGCTCTGTATGTTTCCAATCGTTCACGTACATTTTGTTTTCACAAACGTCATTGGATTTTGTGTTGTCTATGCAAACATCACAAAAACAAGAATATTTTATTTTATCCAATGCAAACACATTTGTGGACAACTGTGTTTGAATTGAATGCAATTTTAGAGTCCCTTTTATTGTTTCAACGTCATTTCCAATTGATCTATCTACGTCTTCGATTCCAATATGCCAGAAAAACCTTTATATGGAAAATTAGAAAAAGAATTTGTAAATATGATATCAAAATACAATTAAAAATAATCATTGCATGATAAATGTACAATGTTTAAAATTAGATTTCCAATATAAATTAAATTGAATGTACCTTCGCACTTCTCTTGATGGGTTTCTCTCATGGCTTAGAGCAGCGATGCACCATTGAACAACTTCTTCAGCGTTCACAAGTTGGCTTGCAAAGTGGTTCATTTGATATATTCGAAGTATTCGTTTTATGCATGCTCCTGCACCGTCATGTTCTCCTTTTCCATGGCCAGTCTCAAAGAAATTCCAACAATGTTTAATGCAGGTTTTCTTATGAAGACAACACAACCAAAAGAATGATCGTGCAGATTTGAATTGACCTGCGCATCCATCTGACCATATCCAATGTTCATTGAATGTTATTCCATGAATTTTCAATGAATCATAAATTCTTCCAAAACAATGTTGTACAAAACATGTATCATGTGTACGATCGTCACTGATATAAAAGTGATATTCTTTAATGATATGTCAATTTTCACTCGTGCTTTCTATATGATCGACATTTTTTTCAGCATGTCTATATAGAATATGGACGAGCATGGAGACTTGGTCAGAGTGATAGTATTCACTCTGAATTTCTTTTTGTGGAACAAATGTGTAGTTTTCTGCAAAATCAATCACTGACAAAATGGTCCTTGGTGGAAAAAATTCACGAGATTTTTTGAATTTCAAGTCTTGCCATCGAGCTCTATGGGAATGCTTGGTTTATTTGTAAATTTCTGCCTCAAACTTTCTCAAAAAGTCTATCAGAAAAATTTCGTCTTCTAGTAATTCAATTCTTTTAACACTATTTGCACCTTGAATCGATGTATTGATATATTCATATCTCTTCCATTTCACTTTCATGTTGGACAATGATTGATCATTTATATCAATACGATATTTGTTTTGAAATTTAGTCAAATTTCCACAATCATAGCATTTTTTACCACCAACACATTTCTTTTTGTAAAATAGTTCATCGCTTTCTCTTTCACATAGAATTTGAGATATGAATTCACGGATAGTGGAAGGAGGAGGTGAATCCTTCCATAATGTTCTACCTAAATCAAGGAATGTGTCATAATATAACTCAAATTCCACATGATAACGGCAACAACAAGTGTCACGTACGGTGATAGGTTTTACATACCATGGTTTTTGTTGAACAAAAGCACTGAGTGAAACATGAATTTGACGATTCTCTTCTTTGAAATTGTTGAATAACTCTATCTGAGTGGTTTCCAAGAGATGTTTTTCATGTTCTTCGTATTGATTTCATGCTATTCTTCTTCGCATCACATGTCTTGCAGTTGGTGAAACACACGAATTGTTCTTCCAATATTCATATATTATTTTTTTAACATTTTCTCCAAGTCTATCTTTGTATGGTTGCCTACAAATAGCTCTCCAACAAGCGAGTACATCATTTACATCTATTTGTAGTCGAAATTTTCGATGTTTGTGCAGAGTTTTTCGTGAGGTTCCCAGTGCTCGTGCCATAGATGCTATCAAACGATTCTCTTGAGTACTTGGTGAAACTATTTCCATCTGTATTCCTCTACGTATATTTGAAACATCTTTATATCTAGATCTCTTAATTGACTTTATCGCACTACTCATATTTTTTATCACCTCTTCATTCATTTTTTTATCTTTGGTTGATTTTCGAATACCCAATAGTGTCGTCGCTTCTTTTAATTTTCTTAATGATAAAGATGCTCAACATTTCCAGGCTTTGGCCATCACCGCTCATTTAAAATACTTTTCAAAAATACAATTAACAAATATAATATATGTTGATTTTTTATCTCCATATGTGAAATTGTCAACATTTCTAACATCTCATTATCGATAGTAATTTCATCTATACATATTCAAAAAATAGTACATATTCAATAAATAACTAAATTAATAATCATCTCTAAAATTCCAAATATTTTCAAATTAGTTCATCAAATAAAGAATTAAGCTTCACATTTTACATTAGGAAAATTTTAATATATCAATAGTCATAATATTTGACCCATACCAATTTCAATTCTGTTTAGGTTGTTTTCTTCTTCAATATTTTGAGAATATCTCTGTCTGTTTGTATGTTACAAGTAATTGTACCACGTCCCTACCATTCCAAATCCACTCAGCTGGAGGACCCATTTTGTGACCTGTGAACATTGTCATGCCTTGAAATCATCATCAATGCATTCCTCTAAGCATGAGCTTCAATTTCCCTAAAGACATCTCCTTGCAAAAAATCATGAAAACATCTCCTTTTGCATTGGCGCAGGCAGACAGTTCATCACTCGCGCCAATAGGGAAAATCCTACAAAGAGGCCGCGCCAAATGGCGCTCTGTCCCAGAGCAGTAGTTGCGCCAGCCAATTTAAGGAGTGTTTTTTAAATAAAGATGGCGGAAGTTGTGTTTCAACAAACTCAGAAACCATTGCCTATCTTGAGTTGGGAGGTTTGGCTGCGGGAGTTCTATGGAAGGGAAGTGGTTTTGCCACCTCCCATGGAACCTTCCTTGTTGATAGAGCCAATCCCACAATAATAGGGATCCCAACTCCCTCCTTTCCCATCTATAAAAGCCTGCTCAATTCCATAGCAAGCTAGTCTTGAAGTGCCTAAGCTTTGAATCTCCATATTCCCAAGAGCCTTTGTGCTGTAAGAGCCCTCTTTCTTCCTTTAAGGCCGACTCAAGTAAGGAGACTATCGTCGAGAGACTCTGGAGAGGTTTTCCCTTTCCCTGGCGAGCTTTGCGAGACGTGAACGACTGGAGACCCATCCGAAGGAGACCGAGACGTCAAAACATTGGTTGTACTCTCTTTCGATTGTTATTTAATGAATGATTACGGTTATGGTTCCACTCTGTTTTCACTTATGTTAATATGAGTTATATCCTTTCTGACTAATATATAGTTGCGTATTCTGGATTTTATGCTTGTATTCGTGTTGTTTCTTGCATGTGCAGGTGTCCATCCGCGGAGATCGTGGGAGGATCGTGATCTGCCGAGGCTGAGGAATGGGAACGCTTTCTTCTACGGATCATAGCATTGGATTCCAGGTAGGCCTCCATCTTTGGTCTTTTATTCGTAACTAGGAATTTGCACTGTAACATTTGATGATTGTTGCTAGACCCCTGCTGGGCTAGTAGGGATCGCCTTTGTCCACAGAGGGGATTTACCTCCTCAACAATTTGGCGACTCCGTTGGGGATCGTCTAGATTTCACTGTCTCGTTTAGATTGTCTTGTTTTGATCATTTTATGATTTTCCTTGCTTGGTTAGCCTTTTGGGTTGGGTTCTTTTGCTATTTTTTGCTTCTTGGTTTGCTTAGTTTACATTGATCTGCTTCTGGAGTAGTTCCCTTTTGTTTTTGGCTGAGAAACTCGACTGGCGCGCTTTTTAGCCCGACAGTCGCGCCAATTGGCACATGTTGCTTTTGTATAGCCCGTGCCAATTGCTTTCTGGCGCCAGTTGCAGCCTTACAGTCGCGCCACTCCTGTAGGGTTTTTGAGTTTGCTCATTTTTGAGCTCTCTGGGTCTGGTCAGTGCTTTTCTTCTTGATTTTTCGACTACCTGAGTATGTTGGAGTCCTGTTTGGCTGGGAATTTGCCTTCGTCCTTTGGTTGTTTTCTTTTATCTATCGATTTCACGTTTTAAGCCCTAGGACATCTAGTGGCTTTGTGTATCGAGCCCTCCTTGGGAGTTTTGGTGTTTCGTTTGTCCAGTCGACTCTCTGATTGCTCCTCCGCATCCTCTTAGTAGTTGTTCACTGTTTTGTTGCGATTTTTGGGTGATTGTTCGTTCCTTCATTCAAATTTCGTTTGGTCTTGCTTTGGGCCTAGATCACACGGTCCATTGGAGCCTTTGAGTCTTTTTCTTGGTTTTGAGAGACTTTGGTTGATTTGGGATCTGATTGCTTGTGTCATTGAGTGAAATTTGTTCGTTTTTCTCTCTCAATATTGTTTCTCAAGTTGTTCCGTTTGTTTTCGGTTTGTTTAGTGCATTTAGCTATCAAACGTTGAAAATTACAAAAAAAAAAATCTCTTGTGCTTGTGGTTGAATTAGTGCAAATTGAAATTTTTCGATTTTACTAGTAATTAGTGATTTGAATGAAAAGTTTTCAATTTCATTAGTTGCATTAGAGATCTCATTGTTTGTCTTCCAATCATTTGGTTTGTGTAAAGACTCTCAACTCTTCTGTAGCTAGTTTTCATCGAACGAAATGGTCTACTGTGGCATGTAGCTTTGCATTTAGGAGTTTTTGAAACAATACATTCGTTAGGGCCTGAAAATTGAAACCTAATTGAAGATCAACTTTAAAATCTATTCAATTAACCTAAGGCAACATTGAAATCTAACGAAACATATTTAGAGGTCTAGGCTAGAGACGTGTTCCGGCGTCTTTAAACCTAGCAGCTGTCGTTCGCCTTTTGGCTTTAGACAACGCTAGTACGGACTTGTGCTCCCCGTACCGTCACGTATATAAAGGGAGACCCCTCTAGGTTTTCAATCCTTTATCCACAGGAAGCCGAGTCTGCCGCCCTATACCCGTGATACACCGAACACAACATTCGGGGAGATTGCCTGCACGTACGGAAAGTCCTTGGTTGATTTCTTCTTCATTATCAAAACCAAGGTGTATATTGCAGTTCACGGTTATTTGGTACACCCTTTGTGCCTAGTATTCCTGAGCAGTCATTTGGTCTTTTCTGACTCCCTAAATTTGAAAAGACCGTCAAGCGCTTGTCCTTTCACGCTTGTGTCAAATCTGAAAGAGATAGAGTCATCTTTTATCGTTTCTCGACTCTTAAAACATGAAACGGTAAAGTTTCTTACTTTTCAATGTGGTAAAAATTAATCACCCATGATTACACGCCCGCTTAGATATTGCTTGTTGACCGTTTGATCGTGTGTCTTAACTCATTTTCAGCCCATGTGTGGTTTTGAGTTTTGATGGCAACTTTTTCAGAGTTCACCAACCAAGGAATCCCCTCAGAAGGGAATCCTGGTCATTTTCCTCCTTTTGGAAATGTTGGTGCTCCTTACATGGCGACGTTGTCCCTTCCTGGGTTAACTGTTGGGTTGCCTGTTTGGTTGTTCTCAACCTCTGTTGTCCCGAATGTCTCCACTATTGTTCAATCAGTTTCTCCACCTGAACAACATCATGTTGATTCCAAGGTGGACCTCTCCCCTTCTTCGCCTGTTTCTGCGTCCTCCTCTTCTACTTCGCCTGGTGAAAGCCTGGATTCGAGTAACCAGGTGGTTAAGAAGAAGAAGAAGAAGACAAAGAAGAAGAAGTCTGATAAGTGAGAGGCTAAAAGTGCAGCCACTGTTTCTGAAATATCTCCTCTCGATAAACCTTCCAACCCTCCACGGAAAGTCAAGTTCCCTTGCCTGTTGTGCATGGGAGACCATCTTCTTCGAGACTGCCCTGGCATCCCCAAGGTGCTCGAAGCATGGTCCGACGGCCGTCCGCCGTTGCCTTTGGCTTCCGGGAGTCAAGTTGGGGGCACGTCTTCAGCTGCTGTTGATAAGAATTCTAAGAAGCAGGGTAAGATCACCAATCCCTGTAAGTTGTGTAAAGGGCACCATGCCATTCACCTTTGTCCTTATATGGATGAAGCCAAGCAAGTCTTGGACAACCCAGCCGGTTCTACACCACGCCTTCCACCTGGTTATAATCGGCTTTCTTTGAGTCCTCCGCCAGCTGATCCTACGATTGGTCAAGAGTCATTCTTGGTCGATCCCACTCCCCCAGAAATTCAAATTCACGAATCCGTCCCTGACCAACCATTGGTCGTTGGATCGGTTGAACTGGCCCCGTCCGTGGTACACCAGGTATTTTCTGTCGAGAGTGGATCTCACACCCCCCATGTCCTTCTGATTTCTTCAGATTCTTCAGACTTTGAGAAAGATTCTCCTGTCCCTGTGCTTCAAGAAGCAGCGCCTCCGCCTCCCATGATAGAGGCTTCGGAGGATATCCCTCCCGCCTTCGAGATGGAGGTTATGGAGGATGCTCCTTCTTCCGTAACATCAGGGGAAGA
This sequence comes from Pinus albicaulis, assembly GCA_034641835.2. Lineage (NCBI taxonomy): Eukaryota > Viridiplantae > Streptophyta > Pinopsida > Pinales > Pinaceae > Pinus > Pinus albicaulis. The sequence goes on from JAXQQM020087184.1 coordinate 26,835, forward strand.
CCTTCGCATTTCGATGGTAGCCCCTCCGAGTAGTCTGGTCGCCTCCTTTGATTGGAGTCGATTTGCAGGATTCCGCCTTCCGTCTTACGTGCCTTTCGAGATCACAATACAGGCTCTTGGTCTGGTCGTACCCAGCACCATTATAGACGAAGGTGCCTCTGTTAGTATTCTATCCTCAACTACCTAGCAAGCTTTCGGTTCACCGCCGCTTGCGCCTGTTACGCAAAATCTGTTGACTTTTAACAAAAGGATGAGTCAACCGTTGGGGATCCTTCCAAGGTTACCGGTTACTTTGGGAGGTAAAACCGTCCATATGGATGTGATGGTCATTCCAGGCCCCTTGGATTTCAATCTGCTCCTGGGGCGCGATTACACCTATGCCATGGGAGCGTTTGTCTCCTCCCTTTTTCGTGTGGCCTGTTTTCCGCATGAAGGATGGATCGTGACCATTGACCAGCTTTCGTTCTTTGGTCCTAATGTGGCAACTGGTCCACCATCACCCCCTCCGGGTTTTTATCCACCCGTTGTATCTGCTCCACCACAGGTCAACTATGTGTCTACCTACCCCGTGCCTGTGCTCAGTGATGATGCCGTCGTGCATCAGGTGCTGGGGGCATTGGGTCCTGACTTCCAGGATGTTTTCCTTCCATCAGGAGTGGAACTCTTGGAAGCACCGCCTTCTTGTTCATTTTGATGTAAGTCGGTTAGAGCACGGTTTCCTCCCTGTGTCAAGCTCTTTAAAAAATGAAACCAGGTTCTCAGAGCATAGTTCCTCCACTTGTGTCAAGCTCCTAAAACAATGAACCAAGATGTTTGAGGATAGTTCTCTTAAGTGTGTCAACCTCGTTAAAATAATGAAACACGAGCATGTTCAATTCGACTTTTTGTTTTGAACCTTCACTCCATTTTCAATGGACTGAAGCTTGGGGGGCATGCACCTCGAATTGAGACACCATGCTGGGGGGCATGCCCGTCTTCCTCATTTCAAGCATAGTTTGCATATGTGTGTGTTCATGTGTGCTTTCAAGCTTGCATAAAAATGAAACGTGTGAGTAGATACATTGTGTGAATACATTTCGCATTGGGTCGTTTGTTATGTAACTGATACATTAGATTACATTTGTATTAGACATTCGCATGACATATAAAAACATCATCACATGTAAAAGATCCATCCAAAATAGTCATATGTATATATATATATGTGTGTGTGTGTGTGTGTGTGTGTGTGTGTGTGTGTCGAAATGTTTACATAGAGTGTGTCACATAAAGTCAAAATATACATAATCGTCTTAAGTACATCCGGAGACGATACGTCTCTCAAAAAATAGGTGTGGTATAAATCCTAAGAGCTAATCCGCATGGTGCTCATGATAGCATGTGACTGCACGCACTAAGCGTCTCAGGATTCGGTGGATCCGGCTTGGAACTCCCACCGTATGACGCTGGTATGCCATCGGTACGTCCGCCAGCCGAGCATAGTCCGGGATCCCGCGGGCGATGCCCTCGAGATTCTGGATCAAATCCTCTCCTCCGGTGCCCTCTCCTTGAGAATCAGGGGCGAGTTGAGTCCTTCGTGAGATTGGAGACATCCCAGCTGGTCTCTCAGGTCCCACATCTGCATACATATATAAAATGTGTTAGGACGAATGTGTATTAACAAAAAAATATAAAACATAAAAAATCAAAAACATGAGGTCTTACCCAACTCCTCGTCCCAGTCATCTCCTTCTGGCAGTGGGAGATCTGGGTCTCCGGTGAAGTCAGTTCCTGCATATGGCCAGTCCTCCACTACAATCAGCTGGCGCCGTAACCACCTAAAGAACTCCGGCCTCCAGGACATCTGTTGGCCGCCTCCAGCTCTGGGCATTAGTGCTGCCCAACGAGCCATTCTTGGCTCTCGTGGTATCGGATCTGCTACTGAGGTCCCTTGGCCCTGGAAGATTGGTAAGCATTCCAGAATGAACGATACCAGGATGGAACCATAGCCAAACTGTTTCAATTTATCTTGTTTTCATTTTGTGAGCTGCCTTTTCATGTTTATTGTTACTGTTGTTGCCCAGTCGAACAGTAAGGGACTCATGCATTCTGAGGCCAGCAGGAGTTGGGCCTTTGTGGCCTCGTGCAGTGCCTGCAACCCTGTAGCCCGCGTGATGGTATGTAGGACAACTCTCAATGCCAGATCGGGGATAGTGTGGATATCCACCTTCTTGCTCCCTGATCCCATTTGTGCTCCTCGGCACACTCGTGCCATCACTTCTTCCATCTTCTCGCCAGATGGTCTGCTTCCAGTCAAGACAGGGATCGGACCTCTGCGTGACAATCCGGTGATAAAATACACATCAGAAACCTCCAGCTCCAATACCTGATCTGGCAACCTGAACACTTGTTCATGTTCATCCCAAATACTGATCAAATACTGGAGGAGCTCGGGCTGAGCTCGTAGACAGAGTGTAAGGAAGAACTTCTTCAACCCACAGTTTCTGAGGGCATTCATGCAAGCCTCACTTTGGATGGCCTGTTCATCCTCTTCTCCATGCTCTCGTTCTTTCCATTCAATCACCATTTTGCTTGATTACCTGCATCCATATGGTCATAAACCCTTAGTTAGATCTCTGGTAGGCTTCAAATTCCATTCAATTTGGTTTAAATATCGAATTTTTAGGTGGAATTTTAGGTTCGGCCGCTGGCGCGGCTGTTTTGTGAACATTCGCGCCACGTGGCGTGAGCCCTTTGTATAAAAGAGCCCATTGGTGTGGGTCCGTGCCCGATACCCGCGCCAATGAGCGCGGCCCTAAAATTTCAAAAAGTGGCCACAGAAGACTGATACACAAGGGAAAATTATTAAAAAATGGATGGAAATGAAGAGCAGGGAAGCGCCTCTTACCTGTAGCAGACGAGAATCTGAATGGTCAACCGGATCTGTCGCAATCGCCGTCAGAAGTTTCCACTCCAAATGGACCACTGTTGCTTTTTACCAAGGTGAATAGTAAATGTAATTTTATTTTTACCATTTTGGCATATTTATAAATTTTTGACATAAAATGAGTTTTAAAAAGTTATTTTTATCAAATATTTTAATATGTTATGTCGAAAATGGGTTTTACGCTTGCTTGGTATGTGCAGCAGCAGGTTTTTTGCGACTTTAACGATGGAAACGAGTTGTATTTTATACTTTTTTGGACTCGGTAAATACACGAAAAAGTCACTTTGGAGTCATCTTTCAGCTCTTTTCTGACTCTCTAAACATGAAAAGATTGCCGAGGCCCTTGTCGTTTCGATCTCATTAAAATGGACACGAATCGACATTCACCCAGTATAAGTTTAACCCTTTTTCGGGCTGGGATGGATCGATTACGAAAAAGGAATACCCTAGCCTATCGCGACTAGGAGGTTTTCCCGGATATTGTTTTCTACCTTTTCGGATCTGGGGAACTATTTACGAAAAGGAACCTGTGGAGTTTTCTTTTCCGCTGTCTTTTCAAACTCTCTAAACATGAAAAGACGCCGAGTTCTTCCTTTGTCAGACTCGTTAAACCCTGATGACATTGGATTCCGTCGAAATGACGTTCTCCGAGTTTCTCCTTCCTAGGACTCGTTAAATGCACTAGGATGGATTCGCCCGAAGGGCGGACTTATATCACAAGCATATGATATCCCCTTCAAGCTTGTTATCAAAAATAATTGGGGTACTCGCCAGAAATGGTGGGGAAAAAATGGAACCATCATCGTTGTCGTCGGCAGTATGTCGCTCTTGAACATGGCACTTGTCTGCATTCGTGTCGGGTTGGGGACATCTCATCTCGTTTTCTTCACTTTGCCTCCGTGGGTTTGGATAATCCCTTTTGACCTCTCATCTGCTCATTGCCTCGTCACCATGACCTCTGATCCGTTGATGTCAAATACTGCCAAGTCCACTGTCGTGCCGTTTATGTGTTCAAGAGAAGTTGGCCTCTGCAAATATCAACCTTCCTCTGATTCTCATACGATCCTGATTCACAACAAAAACATCATGTTCCTCTGTCTCGTGTCGATGATGTGGGAAACATTATGGCTCACCTTCGATCAAGGTCACTTCCTATCGACTTCAGCTCATTATCCAGGAAGCTGATCTAGAGACTCCTTTATGGTACCTTGGAGCCTGCATGCCTCAATGGCAGGTTCGTCGCATTCGACGTGAGGTTTTCATCATTGGCCTCCAATCGAGTGATTCTACGGGTGTTCGACACCAGCTCATTGATTCACACGCCGTAGATTGTACCTGTAGTACCTTGAGGGCCATTGTCATTATTGGTGGTTCCTCTCGCATCTGTTAACAGCTCTCATCATTGGATGGTAATCAGACGATGTTCTTGCATGTTCGACTTCATCTCACATATTCGCATGCTTGAACTTGTACTTTATTTGGGTCGAGATGGAGCGCAAGACCCTGGATTGTGTCTGTTGTAATCCAGGCTGCGATTGTGGATTATTATCATTTTGTACATGGCTCACTGATTGGATGGCTGCGACCATACCTGAGTCTATTTATTTGATCCTCGCTGGATGGCTGTGCCCATACCCTGGATCTGGACTATAGTGTACTCTGTTTCAGATGGCTGCGCCCATACCACATATATATCATGTACTTGAGATATCAGTTGTATTTTTCTACGCAGGTTTTCCGACGGCGGGGCTTCAGTTGA
>JAXQQM020083257.1:0-20715 GCA_034641835.2 Pinus albicaulis
TTATACTTGGTACATAAGAAAAATTAATGTGTCAAAAATATGCAAAAAAAATATGATATTTATGTGTCCTTTTGATATTTAAACATCTAAGCTACTCCCACATAGAGCAATAAGAGAGTTGGAAATCTAGAATTGATAAGAGGCTTAACAAGCTTTTAATTTTTGAAGCCTTCCTAGATGAAGTCAACAATATAAAAAATCAGGTCATCTTTGGAGGAGATTATAACCATAATCATGTGGTGTTAGAAGTGGCTCTTGTAATAAATAAACTTTCTAGTCCCTTTAAACTAAATCTAGAGTGGATGGAGATGGAGGATTTTGTGGGGAAATCATAGCTATTTGGAAACCTTTTAATGGAAAATTAAGAGAAATTAGTTTCTCTAGTTCAATTTGAGCAAAATTTTAAAAAGTAAGAAAAGGTGCCTACAAATTGAGGAGGAGCAAACAACTAAAATATGAAAGGGTTCCCAGAATAAGTAAAGGAAACCTTAGAGGTGTGCTACAATACAACATGTTTTGGGTTTATGAATGAGGAACAAAAAAATGAAGTGAAGATACTAGAAGATAAAAGGAGGCACATTCTTTTGGGAAAAGAAAATGAATGTAGATACAACAATACAAAATTGTGGTTATAAGCTAAGTTTTAAAATGCAAAATTATTTGGTAGGTATACTAATTTAAAAATAAAATAAATGAAAATAAATAAATAAAATTATGTTTGGAAATTCATAAGAGGGATAATACAAGGGAAAGAAATTTCAAGGACATGGATTTTGAATAAATCATTTATCCTCCCTTTTCAATGAATACAAACATGTTGTAATAGATGAAGTGATCTAGTTGTCAAGATCCTTCCCTAGCTTTGTTAATGATTATTATAATCATGCCTTGATAAAGGAGGTTTGCAAAGAAGAATTATATCAAACTCCACAAATATTTGAAAAGGAAATATTTCTTAGGTTTGTTGGGTTACCCGTGGACTTATTCTTGGTTTATTATGAGTTTATATAAAAGTATTTATATGGAATGACATATACAAAAATAAATCAAGGAATTTTTTGTGGATCCTTCAATACAACATTCCTAGCATTAATTCTTAAGGAAGACAATTCTACAAATTTTGAGGAATTTAGAACCATTTCATGATGCAATTGCATTTGCAAATATATCTCAATGGTATTTTCTAAAATATTGAAACTCACTCTCTCAAATCAAATCTCTAGAGAATAATTTGGGTTCTTAGAGGTTAGGTAAATTCATGAGGTTGTTCAGACTTCCCAATAATGCATCCACTCAATAAAGGTTGGAAACAAAGATTGATGGTGATAAAAATGTACCTATACAAATATTATGACAAGGTAAGTTGAATTTATATTAGACTAACTTTAGTTCATTTAGCATTTTTCCATCAATACATTGTTTGGATAATGAGTTTCATTTTCTAAATAGATTTTGGTGTATTAGTAAATGGGGTAGCAAAATATTTCTTCAAATTAGGGAGGGGCATCAGACATGGATGCCCCCTATCCCCCCTTCTCTTTGTTTTAATAGTTAAGGGTTTAAGTAGGCTACTTAAAGAAGTAGAAGTACATGTTGGTATAAAAGGGGTCCTTATTGGGGTATATGTAATATTACACATTATTATTTGTGACCATATACTAACTTTTGTGAAGGAACTAGAAGGGTCATTTAGAGGTCATTACTATCATGGATTTAATATATAAAGTAACTTATAAATATGGAAATATCTATTGTGACCTTATGAAGATAACTAAATGGGGAAATTTTTTTATTACTCAACTATTTCCTTATAACATTACCAATATAAAATTGGGTTTGAGCTATTTGGGATCATTTTGAAGCCAAATCAATATAAAAACAAATGTGATTGACACAATATCAAAACTAAAATGGAGAAGAAAATGAATGTGTGGTGCTATAAATGATTTCCCATGGGAGGTCATTTGGGTTTGGTAAAATCTATTCTTGATGTAATTCTAGTCTTTTAGATATCACTTGCTTGGGTCCCAAAAGGTGTTTTGGAAAGCATTAGAAAATTTTTCTACAACGTTATTTGGTCTAGATACCAAAAAAGAAAGGTCTAATTATGACCTCTTGGGAAAATATATCAATTTAAAAACCATTAGAGGACAGGGCCTAAAAAATCACTTTCTCCTTTCAACGGATCCTATTTCAAAAAATTATGGAAGCTAATTCAAGGAACATGTTTTTTAGTTCAAGTAGTAATAATAAGTATATATCTACTAATACAATGGAGGTTTGGAGGAAAAATCCCATCAAACAACAAAATACTACCTCAATAGTCTAGAAAGTTGATATCTTTATTTTCCATCTAGTTGGCAACTAATTGATTTTTCAAATTGGAAAAATGAATAATTTAGTGAAAATAAATCTTCACCTTGGGGTAGGGAGCAAAGGTATGCACATACTTCCTTTTCAAATTATTAATGAGTTAAGGAATAAAGGATGCTTTAATCTTGCATGAGTTGCAAACTGGGTAATGTCCACTACTTTGCATCAACAATGATTATAATGAGAAGAAATTGGTTTGGAGGTAGATTATGCAAAAGATTGGAAATTATACACATATCTCCTAATATGAAAGAATGTTATGCTTAAGGAAGAAGAGTGTCAACTAATATAGTCATTAAATCCAATTAGAGCATATGTTCCTAGAATAGGATACAAAGCACTAGCAAAAGAAAGAAGAGAAGACTAACAATTCTGGTGGTGAAAAATCATATGGAAATTAAAGTGTCCAAATAAAAATGATAACTTTATGTGGTTAAAATCACACAACAAGGAACCCACATGGGATATTCTTAAGAAGAGGAATTGTATAGGATCAAGATGGTGTTGTCAATGTCACCAAGAAAAATAAGCTAATGTTAATCTCATGATGAAATGTACATACTCGAAGGAAGTATGGAAAAAGGTGGAAATATCAACAAGGATTAGGAATATTTGGGAAGGAGGAAGTCTTGAAGAGGCCTTCAAAACCTCATGTAATAGAAATAATACTTCCAAGGTCATAGCACTACCACTTAACATAATCTAGGGAGTATGTTCTGCTAATAGAAAGGAGACTTCCAAGATCAGAAAATTATCACTTAACATAGTCAATGGTGTATATCTTGCTAATAGAAAAGAGACTTCCAAGATTAAAGCACTACCACTTACTATAATCTAGGGAATATTACTTGCTAGAAATATAAATTTGTTTGAAGACAAAGTGAAATTTCCCCTTAAAGATGTTATATAATCGTTAAACATTCTAAATGCCTACCCATAGGTACAAGAGAAATATATCACTCATATGGAAGGTGAAGTGACAATATATAATGATATTCCTAGGGATTTTTTCAATGATGCATCAGGGGTGAATCCTTCTAAGGGAGATTCAAGAAACATACAATACTTATCTACATATCACAATATTAATTTTAATGTGATAATTGATCAAGAAACTAACAAATTTTGTAAAGTGATGGCCTTAAAGTTGGTCTTGAAATTGACACAGGTATTTGGTGTAGCCTAATTAGTATTTTTTAGAGACTCAAAGCTAGTTTCTAATGGATGCACTAAGAATTGCTCTTAGAAACTTTACAGTGTGACCCTTGTATTATGGAGCTCTCAATATACTAACATCACTCTCATACACATCTGCATCTCATATTCATAAGGACAACAACAATGTTGTAAAGGGGGGTCTCAATGATTAGATTTGGGGTAGAATAAAGAACCTAGGTTATAACCCAAAATGGACCTATTACAGACTTTAATTATAAATCATGGACCTAACTTTAATTCATGGACTTAACTTTAATAGTTTTAATTTTTATTTCAAATTTTGTATAATGATAGACCTTCATAACCATAAGTATGAATGTAATTTTTTTAAAGTAATTTTTTATTCTTTTCCAAAAAAATGCTAATATAATTAAACATGAACCGATTTCCATTTTCTTTTTACTTCAAGTAATTTTTATTTCTTTTCCAAAAAATTGCTAATGTAATTAAACATGAACCGATTTATATTTTCCTTTTACCTTCTTGTGGTTACCTTCTTGTGATGATAGATTAGATATAAAAATGTAAGGTAAAAAGCTTCAAACACTTATAAAAGCATGAAAATTTGACGATAAATAATTAAATTGCTGCAGGCAAAAAGGTGTGTTATCTCATTAAAAATAAAATACAAACATAAAAATTAAATTATTATTATTACTAACATTTTTATTGTTCCTTAAATATATTTTTTTTCAAATATATCAAAAAAGTACTTTACACTGTATTCTACATTATAACTTTTTAATTTTACCATTAACGGAGAGTTCGCCATAATTATGCTTTGGCGTTTGATTATGGTTTTAATATATATCTCACGTTTTTCCGACCTTGAATGTGGAGGTGCACAAAATTCCCAATTAACGAATTGAGAATAGTGGGATAGGGTTTAGTCCCCGAATAGGAATAGTGGAATAGGGGAGGTCCTATAAATGTCCCCGAATCTTCCCCATTTGTCGCATCTTTATTTCAATATATGAATTTTGTTGTGGGAGAAAAGATGGGGAGGTCCCACCAGTGTAAAACTTAAGTCATAATTTTCCGTCTGAGTGAGTTGAATTTAAAGAGAATGGTACCAAAGTCAAACTTCATCATAATTAAGAGAAAACATACAACCATGAAAGTAGTTATATATCCCTTTTCATTCTTTCCATAAATGGCCATCAAATCCCATTAAAATATAATGGAGGTTCGCTTTCATTCTTTCAATAATACATGGCCATCAAATCTCATTATAATACATTATTATAAGGAAGATATCATTATTAATGGAGAATATAATAATAATTGTATTTGATATTCTATTTTCTCATTCTAATTATTTGGTGTAATTTTTATAGGAATGTATTTATATTTAATTATTTGTTGTTTCAATTTCATGATAATATATTTGATATTTTATTTTCTCATTCTAATTATTTGGTGTGATTTTTTATAGTAATGTGTGTATATTTAATTATTTGGTGTATCAATTTCATGATAATATATTATTCAGGAAAATAAATTTATTTATTTTTTTCGAGAAAAATTTGGGTAGATCAACTGAACACGAAGGGAACGAAGGGATCACATCCCACCAAACTTGAAGAGTGTTAAGGAGAATTGAACTCATTACTGCACAATGGCAAGGTACTTTAGCAATGTGACCTCGACCAATTCAGCTAACCCTCAGGACTAGGAAAGGAAGATTATCAACAAATAATTGTCAATATTTTAATTTTTCATTCCAATTATTTGATGTGTCAATCCTATGATAATACACTATTTAGGAAGGGAAGATGGTCAACAAACAACTATAAATGTTTTATTTTCTCATTTCAAAATAAAATTAGAAACTGTGATTGATTGTAATTCTTGAGGAAGTAAGTATAAATTTTAAAATATTTTATTATTATTTATGGTTATGCATAAGGTCTTAAATCACTGCATATGTTGTCTTAAGGGAATCACTACTTACTAGTGTGATGTGGGCATCATTATAATGTTTTACATGTGCCATTTTTAAATTTTGTCAACTTGGAATTAGCTTGGAGCCTTGACCATTGTATGGGGATGAAAACTAACATCTTGGGCCTTAAACGATGTTATATATTTTATAGGTGATGCATGGGGCATTAACCACAACATTTATTATGTACATGTAATCTTTGGCCTATGAGTGGAATATAGTAAAAATGATGAATATCCACACACCACATATGGATATCAAGACTCTAGTTATGGTTTAGTGATGGAAATTAAGATATTAGGTCTTAATAGATGCTTGTGGGGTTCATGAACCATGCAGGTACCCTAAACCACCACATAGGCCCTATAAATTGTAACCATACTTATGATATAAGAAACAATCGAAAATTTTGTGCACCATGGATCATCTTAAGGGTTTGGCCATGGTTTGGAGATGAGAACCAAGGTCTTAGCACCTATAAAATAATTTTATGAATCATGAGCCGTTCATGGTGTCCTACATCTCCTCACTTTAGTTGTAGAGAGTCTTTTTCCTACAAGTGTGACATGGGCTTCACTATAATATTTTATACATCAAGGATAAAGACCTAGATGATTCTTTAGGGATAAAAACTAATGTTTTAGGCCCTAAAATATACCCTTAGAGTTTATGGGCCATCTAAGGCCTTAAACAATATTTGATACCATACAAAGTGAATATTTGGCTTATGAGTGATACATAGATACCACATTAGGCCTTTATGTACCAAGGATGGTTCTCGAGGCCTTGATAAGGGCAGAGGGAACAAAACGTAAATATTATACCTTCATAAATACTTTTAGGGTACACAAGTTATGTACAATGCCCTAAAACACTACTTATTCATTATAGAGGGACTATTTAACTAAGAGTTGGATAAGAACATTATTTTGAGGATTTACACATTAAGGATAGTTCCTAGGTAATTTAGAATGGACCACTATATAAATTTTCATTTTTTTAGTTCTTTTTAATTGGAAAACTTCAAGTAATTGACTTCTACGATTTAGTTTAGAGGAAGGTCATATTTTGGTGATTTTTGGTCCTAAAAATTCGAAGTGTATTTGGGGCATGAAATGGATATCTTACTGATCAAATATTCGTAATCAAATTCCACAACCATTTAGTGTTATTCTACACATTAATGGTGTTTGAAAGATGCAAATATCACCTCAATCAAAGTTTATATGTGGAAGTTATAACTCTTACAAGTTGACCTATGATTTTGACCACTACGGTACCAAATGCATGTCACATTAACTCCCGTTACTCATACAAGTGGAGCCATTAATATGTGAAATTTCAAGGAGAATCTAGAGGGTCCAAAAACTTAAACCTAACCTTAAACAACTTCGAAGACATGTTAAATACCCACTTTCTAGAAAAGGAAGGGGTTCCATTCGTGTTGTATTGATTAACTATTCCATATTTGATTAGAGAAAAAGAGTGAGATATTGTGAAAAGAACATAGGATGTAGAAGATCCTATAATATCCATATATACCATAGTGTCTATGGAAACTCCATAGTAATTCCATCTTTTCTTTTATTTTAATATAATGAGAATAGGAATATTTAAATATATTGAATAATATTTTTTTTATAAAATTTTACTAATGCAATAAGTAAATATATATATATATGTGTGGGGCTGCTGCTGTAGGGTTAGGTTTTTCATGCAGTTCGTTTCCAAGCGACGTCACTGGTCTCGAGCTAGTAAGGTGCATCAAAGGCAAGCAATGGAGCGGAGACGTTGTCCTTTGCGTCCTTTGAGACGTGGACCGATGGGAGATTATTATTAAATCTATTACGGAATGGTCCAATTTCTGTTATTGTTCGCAAACGGTCCTTGACGTTAAGCGAATGCTCTGCCCTGTTAAAATATTTTCTAAATGGGCTCCTCAAAAAACTAAAAATAAATAACAGAGTATTAAAAAGGAGTCCAAAGCTTATATTTCTAACAGCGACATGGATTGTTTGGGATGGCTGCATTAGGTGTGTCCTACGGGGATGTTTATTGAACATCCTTCTCTCCGTGCACAAGGATCTCATGTTTATGTTGTCTTTAGTGATCTGAATCCGATCAAGAAGCAACCTCCTGTGATTTATTTGGGGTTTGCAGATCTGAAGAGGCCTATGTACATGTGGGATTTGTCTTTTCATTGGAATCTCTATCATTTTTCCTTTTCTAATTTGGCCAAAAGGTAGATAGAGAAGGAAAAGGAAAAATTTCATATTTTTTTTAATAAACTTAGTGGGAAGAATTTTGTTTTCTGGATTAGGGGCTCGGACATGGTGGAAAACTTGAAATAGAGAATTCACAATAGTCTTAGTATATCTGCAATTTTTCAATGCTTATTTTTTAAGGGAACATGCTACATGACTCTTTCAAGGACTATGACATTACGTGGAACTCCACCGTCATTTTAAATCGGAGGTTGTGTGGTGGAGCTCAAAGCTCCGAAAGCCTAGTGGATTTGTATCTTTCAAGGATGTAGTACAAGGGAAGAATCATATCCCATCATATCCCATCATATCCCAAACAACCCAAGACCCTACATCATAGAACAAATGGAACAAGCACTAGCCATGGAAGTTAATCTTCTAGAGGTAAATTCTCTTTTTTTTTTCTCCAATTCAGAGATGTTATATGTAGATTGGATGTTTTTTGTCCTATATCTGATGCATTACACCATGATTTTTCTCTAGTTGGACCCCCAACTGTGATATCTATTTATGATCCAAAGGTTTCTTCATTGTTTAATTCGATACACAAAAATATCAGGAGTATGTTCTAAATGATGGGCCATGGTTTTGGGGTAGATTTGGGCTCTTTATTACTCCATGGTTCCCATATTGATGCTACAAATATGGTGGTCTCAACAATGTCGATATGGGTGAGATTACCTAATCTCCGTCTTCTTTTTTGGCATCATAAGGTCCTAGAGGATATTAGAAATACTCTAGGAAAATTTAAAAAGATGGACCTTGAAAGAACATGAAAGGTATCTTTACTTTCGCTAGTATTCGTGTAGAGATAGACCTTAACAAACGTCTACCTAACCTCATTCAAATGAAACATAAATTTTTTTAGTGGACCCAAGTATTAGATTACGATAACACAACATTCATATGTCGAATATACTTTCAAACAAGATACTTGTAGAACACATGCCTGCAGGAAATAAATACCCAACAAAGAAAAAGAGGTAGGCCCATAAGCCAAAGGGATGGAAGGTATCTTACCCGCACCTATCAAATGAGGAAGAAGAAGAAACCATGGACAACCATCGAAATGTGAATGAACAGGTTCGACATGATAACCATGTAAAAGGTTGTGTTGTGGCTCAGTCTGGAATCACAACCCACATTCACAAGGGTACCAAATTAATAAAGATCCAAGCATTAGAGCAGTAGAAAGAGGAAACACAATGAAAAGGGCATGGGGGCTATAAAAGATAACTCATGTCACTGAGAGCTCAGACTAAGATCAAGATGTCCCCTTGCAAACAACTGGAAATGAATTGGCAATGGTACCGATTGATCCCAACCCTGGGGGTTGGCGAAAGGTCAAAAATAAAAATAAAAATTATGTGATTTTTATCACACTCAACTTCGGCATATTTTATGTAATTTTTCCAAATTTCCTTTTTTATTTTTCATAAGCCAAAAGACTTATATGATCGAATACTTTCAACATCTACAAAATGTAATTTTATTCCTTATTTCAAGTTGAATAAAATTATGATTTTTCTTATAGAAAAAATATATAATTAATTTAAAGTAATTAAATTTATACATGAAAATAGTCATTTATCTCATTAACAAATAAATTTAAATAATATTTTAATATATAATCAAATTGTACCTTTAAATAATAATAATAATAAGGTTGTAAATATTATTATTATAATATTATAAAAAAAATATTATTTTAATTAATAAGTTTAATAGTATAATATTAAATAATTACAAATAACCAATTATTATAAATCCATAATTTTATTGAATGATTTACACCATATACTAATTCTAATTTTTTAAAAAATTTATAATTCTATAATGTTATTATATTAAAAAAATTCCTCGTTGTTTTTATTTGACCACGCTTTTTTCATATATCTCACGTTTTAAATTATGTTCTAGAAGATAAAAAATTTCATCGTTGAATGCGGAGGTCCAAACATCTCACCCATTTATGAAAGTTATAAATTGTGAAATCGGAAAGTCTACCGATGTCTTCCCTCTGGCGATCCTTATTTTCTAAGCTATTAATGAGACTGAGTATATACCATCCACGGTTAAATTTAAACAAATTTAAATCTAACTGACCAGATATATATTATATATTTCAAATTATAAATTTGTTCTGCGAGAAAAAGTATTATAAACCCTTTAAATGGGGAGGTATCACAAATATATTCTATTTAACTCATAATTTTCCATTGAAAGAGAATGTGTAGCCCTCACCCATTAAAAATCTTGGATAATAAAGTAGTCTAGTCACTCTAGACTAAACCCTACCCGTTACCCTAATCTATCTTGAATAATAAAGTAGTCTAGTCACTCTAGACTAAGCCCTATCCCTTAGGCTCTTATTATTGCACGTATATCTTCCACTCTGCTATTTAATGTCTGATGCTTTAGATGCAAGCAAATATATATCTTTATAATGGGGGGAGGGACACTCATGTAGATTCCTTCTCATCCTTTTTATAAGTGGTTATTAAATTTCATGATAATACATTATTTATGATAAGATAAATAATGAATATTATTTTTTTATTTTATTTTATTTTTACTATTTGATGTATTAGTTATATTGAGAAGTACTTTTTAATGTAATATGGAAGAGATGTTATAATGTTTTGTTATGTTATGTAAACACTTTGATTTGGTCAAATAAAAATAAAAAATTATAACAAGTTGATGTTTATAATGAAAATATGTGGTTTTGCTAATGATATATTTTTAATCTATTAAGCGCCTAAAGTAAAGGTTTTGGGTTTTGAAAACACATGGTTTTGCCAATGATATATTCTTAATCTATTAAGCGCCCAGAGTGATCAAATCCTTTGAGATGCAAACTTTTTTTCAAGTTTTGCATTCAAAAAAAAGGTTTACACCTTGGAGATTTAATCCTTCTAATCTCTTGATAAATTTTTAGTTAAAATGAATCTAGATTATTTTTATGATAGTACATTTTTAAGGAAAGAAAATCATTAACAAATAACTACTAATATTTTATTTCTCATTTCAATTATGCTACATTATTTAAAAAAGGAAGATCATCAATAAATAAATGATTATCAATATTTTATTTCTCATTTATAATTATACTTATCGTTATATTGTTTAAAATTTCAGGTAAAAAGGTTTGAATTTCAATTAGGTATGAAAATTTTAAATATATTTTATTAAATTTATTAAAGTTTTGAAAAAATTAAATATTAAAATAAATATTTTGAAAATTTAAAAATATATTTTGAAAATTTTAGAATATTTTAAAAGTATTTTTTTTTTCGTTACGGGTGGTTTTACATTCATTGATACCAAGGTGTTGGACAGAACCACGAAAATTATGAGAGCTTATACAAGATGATGGTTCCCAGTTGTACTTTCAGCTGAATTTTTCGGGTCTGGTCTGACAAAAAAATATCGAATACTACGCGTGCGAGCCAAAACCTCCACTG
Source organism: Pinus albicaulis (assembly GCA_034641835.2). NCBI lineage: Eukaryota > Viridiplantae > Streptophyta > Pinopsida > Pinales > Pinaceae > Pinus > Pinus albicaulis. The sequence goes on from JAXQQM020083257.1 coordinate 11,268, forward strand.
GTTTCTAAGGATTAATCCGGAAGGCTTTGCATTTAATTATTACAAATATTAAAAAAATCTTTAACATAAAAACAAAATTAGTAATAAAAAGACCAAAAGGAATTCAACTTTTAATAATCTCTCATTTAAATTAAAAATATGAAATAAGAAAAATATATATAAATTTAAATATTAATTATATATCAATTATATTGTTTTTATATTAATATTAATTTTTTTTAATTTAATTTTATCATTTATATGTAGAATATTGAATTAAAAGAAATATATATTGATTTATTTATATTTTAGTTTGATATTATTTTTAAAAAATTATTTTATTAATCCTACATAGTATATGTATTTACACATAATGCTTTTTCACATGAGTTTGGATGAATATTTTGATTTTTTTTACTATAATTATTCTTTTAAATATATAAATATCTTTACTTTTTAATGAGATTTTATGGTTTTGATTATTAATATTTTTTATTTTTGGGATTTGTTTATTTGATAAAATATAATTGTTGTATTCTTTTACAAAGATTCAAGTCCTTCTAAAGAGATGTTCATTCTTCATAGACCAGTATGTTTACTTGTGAAAATGAGTTTCTAATAAAATACAATAAACTAAGATAAAATAAAGTAGACAATCATTTATTGAAAGCATCAAAGTATATGCCTAAATCACTCAAAAAAAGGCAAGCCAAATGAGATCCCATGTAAGAAACAATATGTGGTAAGTTTCATCATCCATAAGTAGCATGAAATGCATCAATTTGATTGTGATTTTGTAGGAAGTGCCTCAAGCACATGGGAGTGTGTGACGCTATCCTCAAGGACAACATATTGCTACTAAATCACTGTATTATTTCCATTCCTAGGTTACTGGAATCCTAAACATGTGTGCCAAATAATCACACATATTCCTCGTACCTATCTTCAAGTCCTCATACTAAATATTTAAAAAAAAATCCACCATGTTCCAAGGTCTTATTAAACTCATGCTACCCCCTTTCACTATGAAAATGATTGCAGAACTTTGAGATTTGGTCCCATCATCAATCAAACACACCACCTATGTTGAAAAACGCCGCAAGAAATTCTCAATTTGATTTTTCCTTGATTAAGTTGAGAAAATTCGAATTTCCACATCAGTAGACAACTTGGATGCAATTAACTGAGGTGCATTGGCTCTTGTCACTCAGTTAGCTAAGTAAATTCGTGTTGGAGGAGTTAGAGTTTAGTTCATCATGTATGATTGCTAATTTGTAGCAATCAAGGTCAACCATTTCAAGTTGTTTTCAGTTAAACTAGTTCTAATTGTTGGAGGGACTAGTGGAAGGTTAGTTGTGCAGTGGGACTTTAGTAAAAACTCAGTGATCATCCAATTAATTGATCAATCAACCCAAAATAGCTAGTGCATGCAGAGAATTCGAGTTCCCCGGCTATGGTGGAGATTCCAAGGTAGTGTAACATCAATTGTAGACTAGTCTTGAGTGTACAAACGTGCATGCAGATAGATGATCAACCTTGGGAATTGCGTAATCCATTTTGGAGAAATTCCTAAATAATAAGCTCCTTATTTCTCAAGGAATTGCACAAGGAAATAGGGTCTCAAAAAGAGGCAAAAATTGACTAATTCTGGGTCAAAGCTTCTAAGTGAGCAGAGATATAGGTTATTCACTTGCAGGCTATTCTCATTTGAGCAAAGCAATTGTAATACATCTCTATTCATCGGGTTAATGGAAGCAGACATTGGGGTTTTTAGAAGATTGCTTCCCCCATAAAGAAATATTGCGTTCATGTGTGTTATTTCTCATTGCATGCTTGTGATTGATGTTCTAAATTATGAATTGAATTCTGCAGAGCAGTAGAGTAGGTTTGTGTCTTGTGATTTCAATTAAAATTTCAGGAGCAGTTACAAATCTACATCATAATTTCTACACGGTATCAGAGCATGATTCACATTAGAGCAGGAATTAGAAATTTGTTTCTTAGGAGGTTTTATTTTGACGTTCAGTGTAGCAGGATCTCTCTAGAGTTAAGAAGATGAACTTCAATGGGTTGAGGCTAGAGTATTCCTTGTAAGGAAACTTTAATTTCATCACATGGAAGGGTCACATGGAGGCGGTATGGATGACAATGAATTGCTAGAATACATCAAGACAAATGTTGCAAAACCACAAGCATTTGATGCCTAGAACCTTGCTTAGTGGAAGAAAGATGTAGCCAAGGAGAGTAGAATAATCTTGGAGGGAGTATGGGATCACATTGTATCAAATATCAACGGAAAAGAAACTTCATTCGAAATGTGGAAAGCAATGAAAAAATTGTTTGAGAATAGTAGTGACCACATGAAGCTGGCTCTCAAGGATAAACTTAAAAATATCAAGATGCAAAAGAATAACACTATTCCGTAGTATCTGAGCAAGTTCAGGCAAGTTTATGATGGACATGAAGGGTTGGTGTTAATGTTGCAAAATATGACGTGGTAAGTCTAGCCCTTTGAGGCCTTCCCAAGAGCTGGCATAACTACCAAGATTTAGTGAACGGGAGGGACAAACTACCAAATTGGGAACACTTATGGTATGTCATAGTACAAGAGGAAATAAGGTGGAATACCAGAGATGGGACTTCATCCAAGGGAGAGGATGAAGAAAAATTTGCATTGGTTGGAAACGGAAAGAAGGGAAAAGGGAAGAAATCTAAATCCAAACCAGATTCCAGCCAAGGGGGCAAGAATAAATATTTTTCCAAAATTAAATGCTTCAATTGTCATGAATTCAGGAACTATGCCACGAAGTGTCCATACAAAAAATCAAGAAATAAGACCTTAGCATGAATCCATGGCTTCACAGTTCAAGCTTGACTCTATCCTTATTGCATGCATGGCCAACGCAATGATGGGGAGCATGTGGTACTTGGACGCAGGTGCATCATTCCACATGACAAGGTGTAGAGAGTTTTCCAGTGACCTACAAGATTAAGATTTGCAGATGCACATGGAGATGGGGGACAACGAAAGGTACAATGCGATCGAGATTGGTACAATCACCTTTCTTAGGGAGTTGAGCTCCCCTCTCAAGATAAAGGATGTCATGTTCATTCCGAGTCTACATAAAAATCTCATCTTTTTTGCAGTTTTGGAAGACCATGGTTATGATGTGATCTTCATCAAAGGAAAAACATTCCTAAGACATATAGCCACAGGAAAGGTGTAGAAATTTTAATACAATTATGTATTTCTTGGATTCTCCTAATCTAACAATTATATGCCACTGTTAAATACAAAATCCCTCTACTTAAATCACTACAGAAATTTAATCGCTAATTACAAACACATGAAGAACAATCAATTAAACATAACACAAATGTTTTTACCGGGAAAGCATAAAGCTTAAAACCCCACTATCATATATTATGTATATATCATGGATCATGAAAAAATATCATACAAAACTCTAATCCAAGAGCTCTAAGTACAATATACAATCGTCTCACACTGTCATACAAAAATTGGCAAATACATGCACCAATTTACTGCCTCCTGACAACCTGCCTCCACTGCGCAATACCTGCTGATCAAAATACCTGAATGAATGAGATACTTCCTTGCCTTAACTACGCAATCCTCATTGGCATCTCCAATGTGTGTGTGGTTGCATGAGTGCACCCACTAATGTCACAACAGCTAGTCAAATTGTCCCTTTCACCTATCTCTCAATTGGGTCTCCACTGGATCTGATATGCATGTAGTTAACAGTAGTAAATCTTCAGTTGCATGTGAGATCACTCCATGTGAATCAATTTAATATTTAATTCATTGATCTCTCACTAATGTATCTTTAGTTACAACTAGTTACAGCTAGCACAACTGAGTTTAACTCACTTAACTGAGTTAAACTACTTTACAACTCACATAACTACAAATCCAACTCTGTTACAACTTCGTGTCACTTAATTACAACGAAGTCCACTCGCATGTCCCACCGACCAACCTTAGAACTCGTAATTCCTTCAGTCAACTGGTTTTCCACATCAGTTAACTGAAATCAAGTGCTTCAAGAGAATAGATTATTATTTATTGTCTAATTATTATTAAGAGATAATAATAATCGACATACATTCTATTTTTAGACATGTGATCTATAAATAGACTGCGCTCATGCATCTAAAAGTAGAAACTCATCTATAAATAGAATTTTCTCAACCATCTATAAATAGACTCTCGTTATAAATAGACTTTTCTCAACATTCTAAAAATACACATACACCTAAAAATAGCTTGCGGGCCCCACCTAGTGTAGGTGCTTAATTTTCATTAGGATCATCATCTTATTGAATCCCAGCACTCCCTCTCAAAAAGAAAGGGATTATACTTCACCGTGATCCTGCCTCTATGGTATTCGATTTTTCTCCTAGTGAGCACCTTCATCAGAATCTCTACATCCTGATCTTCTGTAGGAATGTACTGAAGCCACATGATATTCCATTGCACACAATCTCTGATATTATGATACTAGATATCTATATGCTTATATCTATCATGAATCACAGGATTAATCGAGAGTTTAATGAAACTATGATTATCACAATGAATCACTATAGGATCTAAATGAGAACCAAACAAACCGACTCAGATCTTTCTCATCCAGATAGCCTCACATGCAGCTTGACTTGCTGCCATGTATTTCTCTTCCATTGAAATGAGTGCCACGAATCTCTGTTTCCTAATGTACCAAGAAAAAGCTGTAGATCCGATATTGAAGACCCCTCCTAATGTGCTCTTGCTGTTCGTTGGGCTTCTCGCCCAATCTGCATTCGTGAAGCCATGCAACTTCACCTCATCCATCTGTCTGTACCATAAGCCATACTCAAATGTGCCCCTGAGATATCTCAGGACATGCTTGCCCGCCTTCTAAAAGAGCTTGGTAGGCTTAACCATTGCTTGACTAAGCTGGTTCACCGCATAGCATATGTATGGTCTTGTATTTACCAAATACATTAGCGAGCCCACTAACTGTCGATAGACAATAGCATCCACTACCTCTCCAGATGTAACGTCCTCTTTCCTCCAGTTTTCTGGAAGAGGAGTATCCATGGGTTTGCAACCCTCCATGTGAAACTTACCCAGTATCTCCCTTGCATACTTGCCTTGAGACACAAAAATTTCACCATCTCACTACCATATTTCCAATCCAAGGAAATAGTGAAGGATGCCCATATCCTTCATCTCAAACTCCTTTGCAAGGTCCTCCTTGCATGAGTGTATCAGCTACTCATCACCAGTCAATATTAAATCATCAACATAAAGAACAATGATTAAAAGCTTACCCTCCACCACAATTTGGTATAGGTTTGCATCCACCTCACTCTTGGTGAAGCCAAGTCCAGTGAAATAGCTGTCAATCTGAGTGTAGCAAGCACGGGGTGCTTACTTCAGCCCATACAACACTCTTTTGAGTCTGCACAAATGTGACTTACTGCTAAAGATCTCAAATTCTTCTGGCTTCTCAATGTACACTTCTTCCTCAATGATCCCATTAAGGAATGCAATCTTCACATCCATCTGATGAATGTGCCAACCCATCTGCACTGAGAGAGCAAGGATGGTCCTTATGGAAGAATACCATGCAATAGGTGAAAATGTTTCTTCATAATCAATCCCCTCGATCTGTGAGAAGCCCTAGGTCACAAATCTGGCCTTGTATTTCTCAACACTCCCATCAGCAGCTTGCTTTACCTTGTAGATCGATATTGGACCTACCACTGATTTATCAACCGATCTTGGAACAATTTCCCAAGCACTATTTCTGACAATGGAGACATACTCCTCCACCATTGCATCTACCCATGTGGGCTTTTGCATTGCTTCCTGAAAGGAAGATGGCTCAGTCACAATACATTTTCTCATGAGAGCCATGTATCCAGTGAATCAGTCAGGAGATTGCCTCTGTCTGCGCTATGAAGTAGGGACTCCTACATTCTGTGCCACATCAAGCTTATGTGGTACACCTTTTGCCAGTTCTAATGTTTGGCTCTGCGTGAGTGGAATTCTCCACTCCATGAACCTCCTCCTATAGCTGATCTACATCTAGAGACTCATCTTTGGGAACCAAAAGTTCTTCCTCTTCATGCAAGTATAGCTCCCTCTCAAGCGAAAACTTCATGGATTTCTCCTCATTGAATTTTATATCCCATCACACCATAGTCATTCAACCGTTTGGAAAATAAATACGATAATTATGGAGTGTTTCTGTGCACCCCACAAATATCCCAACCTCAGCAGTCAGCTCCAGCTTCTTCGTGGTGTTCTTGGTCACATGCACATAAACATATGAGACAAAAATCTTAAAGTGAGAAACATCCGGTTTCTTACTAGTAAAAGCTTCTTCAGGTGTACTCATGCCAAGTACTCTATGAGGACAACTGTTTTGCGCATAAACCACAGTGTTGCATGCTTCCGCCCACAAGTTCATTGGTAGGCCCTGATCATGTAGCATCTCTTGTACAACACCCATGATCGTTCTGTTCTTCCTCTTCGCGACCCCATTTTGTTGTGGGTTATGAGGCGCTATGAGTTCTCTTCAAATTCCTTCTTTGCTATAGAAGTATTTGAATTCATTCTAGATATATTCTCCACCATTTTCCCTCCGCAGAGCCTTCACTTGCTTCCCTGACTCTTTCTCAACCAATGCCTTAAACTCACAGAACTTTGAGAATGTTTGATCCTTATTTTGCATGAAGAAGATCTAGCATTTACGAGAAAAGTCATAAAAAAATTAACATAATACCTATGTTTTTCTGTTGAAGAAATTGAGAATGGTCCACATACGTTTGTGTGAAATCTCTCTAGGATCACCGAAGCACAATTCTCCTTTTCATGAAAGGTGGTATTTACAAACGTTCCCATAGTACATCCCTTGCACTGATGTAACTGCACAAGTGTACCCTTGGGAAGTCCTGTAGAAATCTGTTGAAAATTTTTTAGGGCGCAATGGTGAAGATGACCCAATTGCATGTGCCATAATTCACCCTCATCCCAGCTCACAACCTCTTCTGCTTTTCCCACCGTTGCAGAACATCCATACACCTCTAGCTTGTAGATATTCTTAACTTGAATCCCTATCTTCTTGGCCTGAATTATTTTTTTATGAAGCTTTTCCATCACTGAAAACAATGTCATAGCCTCTGTCCTCCAACATTGCGACTAAGACCAAGTTTTTCTTCAGACCTGGAACATGCATAACATATTTCAATTGAAATGGTTTACCTGAATCCCTCTCAAAGGTAATGGTACCAATGCTGGTCGCACTATATCGTCCATCGTTGCCCATGTCTATATGCATTTGGAGATCTTTCTCCTCCAAGTCACTGAAAAAATCCTTATCTCCTGTCATGTGGAAGGAAGCACCGCTATCAAGATACCACACCGATCCCATTGCATTTGAAAACAAGCATGCGATCAAGGAGAAATTAAGTTCAAATTGCAAGGCAAGGGCCTCACCAGATGCAGCTCCAGAAACCTTCTTGTTCTTATTTTTCTATGGGTAGTTAGTGGTGAGATGCCCATGTTCGTGACAGTGAAAACACTTCACCTTGGATAAATCTAGCTTCTTGCCTTTAGACTCAGATTTTGAGTGGAATTTCTTCCCCTTCCCTTTCCTTGCCTTGGTAGCCAAAGCACAATCCTCTTCATCATCATGCTTTGATGAAGAGCCATCTCTGGTGTTCCGCCTGAACTCCTCCTACACTAGATCCGACCACAGTCATTCCCAATCCAGTAGTTTTTCCCATCCGTTGACAAAGTCTTGATAGCTGTGCCAACTCTTAGGAATTCCCAAGAGAGCCAAACTCAGCAAATCATCATCAACAACCTTGATTCCCACACTCCTCAGTTCACCCCGAAATTGGACAAACTTTGTGAGATACTTAGGAATATTGTCGCCCTTCTCCATCTTGATCTTTCTGAGTTTATCCTTCAGCGCCAATTTCCTATGGTCATTGCTACTTTGGAAAAGATCCGTTAAAGCCTTCCACATAGCATATGGAGTGGCTTTCCCATGAAGGCTTGAGAAAATATGGTCTCACACACCTTCCAATAGAATCCTTCTCGTCTTCACTACTTTCTTTTTCCATGCGTCAAGTAATGCAACATCCGTCGAAGTGGGCTTAGGAACATCACTATCGATGAATTCCTTCAAGCCATTATCTTCAAGCACCACCTCCATCCTATCCTTCGATGCAATGTATTTCGCGCTGCCCTCGAGTGCATACTCTAGCCGCAAACCATTGAAAGCCATTTCGATGTTTACTCAACTGTCGAACCAAGAAATTATTGCAGCAAATTCGAATTGTTTCCACCAACAAACTCAACTACTGCTTCAATATTGAAATCTTCTTTGTGATGATACTATGTAGAAATTTCAATACAATTATGTATTCCTGGATTCTCCTGATCTAACAATTATATGCACTGTTAAATATAGAATCCTTCTACTTAAATATTTGTGGAAATTCAATCGCCAATTGCAAACACATGAAGAAAGATCAATCACGCATAACACAAATGTTTTTACTGAGAAAGCATAAAGCTAAAAACCCCACTATCATATATTATGTATATATCATGGATCATGAAACAATCTCATACAAAGCTCTAATCCAAGAGCTGTCAGTACAATATACAATCGTCTCACACTGTCATACAAAAATTGGCAAATACATGCGCCAATTCACTGCCTCCTGACAGCCTACCTCCACTGCGCAATCCCTGCTGATCACAATCCATGAATGAATGAGATACTACCTTGGCTTGACTGTGCAATTCTCATTGGCATCTCCAATGTGTGTGTGGTTGCATGAGTGTACCCACTAATGTCACAACAGATAGTCAAACTGTCCCTTTCACTTATCTCTCAATTGGGTCTCCACTAGATCTGACATGCATGTAGTTAATAGTAGTAAATCTTCAGTTGCATGTGAGATCACTCCATGTGAATTAATTTAATATTTAATTCACTGATCTCTCACTAGTGTATCTTTAGCTACAACTAGTTACAACTAGCACAACTGAGTTTAACTCACTTAACTGAGTTTAACTACTTTACAACTCACATAACTACACATCTAACTCTGTTACAACTTTGTATCACTTAGTTACGAAGTCCACTTGCATGTCCCACCAACCAACCTTAGAACTGGTAATTCCTCTAGTCAACTTGTTTTCCACATCAATTAATTGAAATAAGCACTTCAAGATAATAGATTATTATTTATTGTCTAATTATTATTAAGAGATAATAATGCATTCTATTTTTATACATGCGATCTATAAATAGACTTCTCTCATGCACCTAAAAATAGAAACTCATATATAAATAGAATTTTCTCAACATTCTAAAAATAGACATACACCTAAAAATAGCCTGCGGGCCCCACCTAGTGTGTAGAAATTAGCTGA
>JAXQQM020067078.1:0-69594 GCA_034641835.2 Pinus albicaulis
TCATATTGGATCATGTTTTGGAAGTAAGGACAAGAAAATTTTGTGTTTCAGAAAATATGTTAACTCCCAAGGAATATCAGATATATTTTTGTAGCAATTAGAAAATTTTTGATACATACTAATTTCATGAGGCAACCCAAAAGGATGCTTCCCAACATCCATGGATGCTATCTTTAGAAAACCTATTGCATCCTTACCAAAATCACATTGCGTTATGTTTACAAATATTAATTCATGCCACCCCTATGCTTGATGGCTTCCATTTCTTCCATTGCCCAAAAATGTTGAGTTGAATGCCTAACCTAAGTATGGTGGACTACCCAAGATTGGTTGATTAGGATGTGCCTGAATGTTGCCATATTCTTGACTCCAATTTTCTCCTTATATCCATGGAGGGACTGAGTAGCCCAAGTGTCCACTTGTGTTACTAACCCCAACACTGAGTGCAGGTGTCATATAAACACAATTAGGATTTAAACCTACACTAGCAGGGGTAGAAGAGGTGGGCATAACCCTTGGATGATTGTGAGGGAATTGGATGTTAATCAAGTCTTGGTATGATGGTATGTGCTTTGAAATGTGGTCCAACGTGTTAGACATCAACCAATTTTCCTCAAACTAGCTTGTACCATGGTGTTCCTTGCTTGTCACCCCTCCTCTTTTTTCCAACTCTTGTTGAACCTTTCCTGCCTCTCTCTCTTGCCTTGCCAGTTGATTTTGATGTTCCTTATCTTCCCTTGTTTTATTTCTTTCCAGCCTTTCCTTTTCTCGAGCTTATGTTGCTACAATCCTTGCAGCTTTCTTTTCATTCGCTAACTCCTTCTTTCTCTTTTTAGATTCTTGAATTTCATTCTTTTTACATTCAGACTCGAACATTAAATTCATATAATCTTCAGATGTCACCAATTGTGAACTCCTCCCCAAATGAAGATAATGTGATGTTGAGTTCTTTGATTGGGCCTTCACTCTCTCTACTGGTAGCTTTTGGAATGCACCAAGTATTCTCTGCTTTTTTGTACCATGCTCCTCAATACCTGACACTTGGATTTCAACCTCCAGGACAACTGATTGGCCCCCATTGTTGTCAGGTACTTCATGTTGAATAGGCTTCTCTTCTAGTGATCCATTGTCCACAAAATAATGATCACTTTCGATGTTCAAATTTGATGGTTGTGAAGGCATGTCCATGATTTCCTCATTGGTGGTAGACACATTATTTCTAGTGATATTCATCACGGCCTTTGCCAACCATGATGGTGCACTTACTTGGGTCGGCATGCTCAATTCCTCATTGTTTAATTCTATTGCATTTTCATTCCCTTGATCAACTACATCACATGGAATATCACATGCATAATTGGCAGGTGGTTTGGTGGGTGTGACAACCTTATTGATATTGATAGTTGGTTCATGATTGAACTGTGTCTCACTGACATGTTCATCATCATCACCATAGAACAACCCTTCAGAAAGGGACATTATACCTTCAAAAACAACTACATCTTCTTGGCCACCGACATGGTCTTGTAAGTTCTATGCTTCTTGACCTTCCACTTCAAATGTTTGGTTATAACCAGTATCATGCATAAGAGCATCAACATTAACTGGCCATGTACCAATCCTCCTAAATCCATCCTTGATATTAGAAGGTGTTTCGGTGTAGTCGGTAGGTAGTGTAAAATGGGAACTTCAACTTTCCGGTCGTGATAGATTTATTTATGTTTTCTTGGTGTTTAGGTGTAGTCGTTAGGTAGTGTACAATGGGGAATTTTAACTTTCTGGTCGTTATTGTATTTTCCAAATTAAGACTTAACATCTGCCGACGAGAAAAATATTTTAAGATTTTGGTTTAATAAGCATAATTTGTCAAGGAATCCCCTGTTAAGTATTGTTAAAGTTACGAAGATTAAAATGTTTGGTAGAATCCCGCTCTGCAAGATCGCAGAGTTAACGTTCTGAATGCGAGGGTTTCAGCTTCTCTTTGGGCTGGAGGAGAGGTGGGATCGGATATTCATGGAGTCGAGGCCTTTGGAAAACGTTTGAAGCCTACTTAATTTCGGGAGTGGTGTTCAAGGTCATTGAATGCTGGACGGGATTTTTTTATTTATTTTATGATAAATCTTAAGCGGAGCATTTGGAGCTGCTTGTTCTAGCAGGGCTAGGTGTAATCTCGGATGTATTTATTATGCCCAATGTTGTCCTTGTCTTGGTTGTGAATGTGGAGATTTTGAGTTTTGTGGACCACAGTTTATGAGTTAAGCTCGAGAATATGTAACTTCCGACTGCATATTTTGTTTGAGAGAGAGGTTCTTTAGAGCACTAGAAAAGTAGCACATAGGACAATAGCGAACAGTGGAGAGAGCAACACAGAGGAGGACAGTGGAGAGAGCAGCATAGAAGACAAGGACAGTGGGAAGAGCACCGAGTTTTCGGTGGTCAGACCAAAAAATATTGAAGGTTTAAGCATAAAAAAGAGGGTCAATTTTGGGCAGAGACCTTGATTTCTCTTAATATTATCATGATAATGGGACAAGAAAATTTAGAACCCATGGAAACAAATGATATAGGGCAAGTGAAAATTGCCTCATCAGCCAAAACTAGGAAGTGGGTTTGGATCAATGCCAAACAATATCGGGACATTTTAAAATGGAGACTAGCTTGTATAAAATAAGAATAGACAAGGAAGAAAAAGTCTCAAATGGAAAGTACTCTTTGCAAGAAATAACATTCAAACAAGTCCTCTTTGCAAGCATGTGGCAACAATTCCAAAGGAAAAGGAAAAATCATTGATGATTATGCCCTATATAGTCCCAGATCCACACCTCTCATTTGATCATCTGATCTTTATGTGAAAGAAATCTTAAATGTAAAAGATAAGTTGGAAGTAGTAGAAGCTAAAGCGTTGGAAAGAGATTGTGCAATCCATATAATAACAACTGAAAACCAGGCTTTAGCAGAAAGCAACAAAATTATGAAGGAGCAAGTGTCATTACTGCAGGAAACTCTCTGAATAGAGAAAACAGAGTGACAACGCATGAAAGCGGAGGTGCAAAACATGAAGAAATTTTCAGTGGAGAATACAGATGTGATGAATGTGAAACCATCCCAGGATAAGGGGAAAGCAGTTGCCCAAATAGACAACAATGAAGAGACATCAAGAGAAGAGAGGAAAGAAGATTCCGTAAAACTCTCCAAAACCTGGGCTTACGTTATTCACAATTCTGCTCAGAGGGAAGGAGAAACAAACATTCAGGTTAACAACATGCAAGATAGAGAAAGCAAGGAAAGATAGGATAGAGGAACAAACATAATTATTAAAGGGGTGAAATATTATGGGAAAAATGAATGTACTCTTGACCTTGCAAGGGACTTCTTGAAAAACAAGCTCCAATGGCAAGGAAAAATGTGTCAAGAACAGAGAGTAGGTAAGCTTAATGATGAGAGAGCCAGGGCCATAAAAGTCATCATGCCCAACTTGCGTGATAAAGATATCATTTTAAACAAGAATCAACTCTTGAGGGGTTCTCGGTTTTTTCTAGAAAAAGATTTAACTATAAGACAACAAGAGGAAAGGAGGGACGAAATGACAAAAGTTAGGGCAGCAAGAGATGAGGGGAAAAGAGCATGTATTTATAAAGGTAAAGTTGTGATAGCGCAATTTGGATCTCCTTCCAAAACAAGGCAACAAAACGATAACAAAGAAGAGGCAGCAAACTCTTCAGCAAGAAATGAGGAAGCAAGGTCAGTATGGGCAAGCAGGGACAAAGACTCAACTGTGAGTCTTGTATGTCAAAAAAAAATAGCAATCAAGTCGTACCCAGGTTTCCTTAAGATTAGGTTGTTGGAACTACAGGGGTTACCCATGGAGACGAGGACCTGGGTTAGGGTCTATTGCGGAAGTTAGAGACATAATTTTCCTCATAGAAACACATGAGCATGAAGGGTGTAAGACACCTTTGTTTAAAGGGTATTGGAAGATAGCAGTGTGGAACAAAGCAGCATGGAATGTCAAAGGGCACAGGGGTATCATGGTATTAGTAAGAAAAAAATAAGGTCGTTTCATTCAGCTAGAGAAAAAAGACCCAAATAAGCAATTTGTCTGGCTTAAAATATCAGATAATGGAAATCACATGAGAATTGCAGCATGCTATTTTGCGCCATAAGTTTCAAAAATCTACAAAAGTAAAGGGCTTGACCACAAAGATCCCTTTGCATCCCTAAAAACAGAGATTGCAATATATTCTGAGCGAAGTGAAGTCCTTATAGTGGGGGATTTCAATGCTATAACTGTAGGTGAACAAGCTAGCATTCTTTGTTGTAAAGAAGAAAGTGACCCTATCTAGCTTACAAAGGAGAGTAATCATCAGTGGGAACGAATTTCAGAGGATAAAGGCTGCAATATATTTGGAGATCAATTGCTTAAGCTATGTGGAGCTTTCGATTTAGTCATTAGTAATGGTTTGACTAGATGGGAAAAGTCCAGTAATTTCATTTGCAATACTTACAATGGAGGAAGTGTAGTAGATTATGTAATTTGCTCGCATAGTTTGTGTCAAAAAATGGAGGAAGTGCATGATTGAAGATCGAATTTGGGACTTAAAATCATATCACAAGCCAATTTATTTAAGTTTCTCTTCGATCGGAAAGAAGCAATTAGGGTCAAAAACTCAGTGTGTTCAACAAAATCCCCCTAAGGGCAGAATTATTTTGACTCCAAAGAATTGTAATACCTTCAAAATAATGTTAGAGAGGCTCTTTAAGAAGGAGTAAATCTCATTTCATGGCCTTCATAGTCACGAATTAACACATTTAATTCAAAGCGCACTTGCTGAGTGCAAAAGAGCAAAAATTAAGAAGTCTGAAACAAATTTCTTTCTAGTTAATGTTTGGTTTGACGAGGAATGCAAAAAGGCAAGGAGAAGGTGGAAGGAATCAAACACAGATAACATAAAGCTCAAAGCTTACAAGCAGATAGTAAGAAAGAAAAAGATCGATTTCATGGTTTCAAGGAGAGAAGAACCAATCTTCCTTGGGAAAAATAACCCCAAATTATTCTAGAAGAAGCTCCAACCGAAAAAGGTGCAAACTGAAAACAACATTCTAGCTTCTAAATGGTTCGACTATGCAAGAAAAATCTATGAGAAATATCCCAAGGTTGACCCTTCTCCCTTGGTCAACACAGACACAAAACTCTTCACGGTGCAAGAGGTAGAGATGGGTATCAAGAAGTTGGGCGTTGGAAAAGCAAAAGACTTAGATGAACTCCAAGCAGAGTATCTAAAGTGGGGCTTAAAAATTCTTTCACTTCACATCACAAAAATTTTCAACAACATCATACAGCAAGTGTTCCCCACATATTGGACAACTAGGATGGCAATACCTCTTTTCAAGAGTGGTGACGTCAATAATCCCTCCAATTATATAACCATAATGATAAACCCCTTATTTGCAAAGTTATTTGGAAGCATGTTAGAAAATAAAATCAGCAAGTGGGTAGAAGAAAGAGATAAACGTGCTAAAGGGAAAGCAGGTTTTAGAACTAAACATTCCACAGTTGATCATTATATAAATTTAAGGCACATTATTGAAAAAGTTTGGGAAAAAAAGGAAGAAGTTTTATGTTGCTTTGTTGATTTCAGAAAAGCCTTTGACACAGTTCCTAGGGATAAGCTTTGGGGCAGAATGGAGGAACTAAGGGTTCCCAGGTATTTGAGAGCAACTGTGCATAGGCTGTATGAAGAGGTGAAAGTTAAAATTAGAACTTCAGTAGGCATTTCTAAAAATTTTAGAAGCGATATTGGGGTCAAGCAAGGTCGCCCATTGTCTCCTACCCTTTTTGGGTTATATATTGACAAGCTTGAAGAGTGGCTAAATTCACAAGGGGGTGAGGGTATCCATTTGGGCAAGTTCGTTATAAGGCTTTTTTTGTATGCAGATGACCTTATATTGGTTGCTAAATCGGCTCTTTGTTTGCAAGAGAACTTATGTTCCCTTGAGCATTTTTGTGGAAGTGGGATGCACGTCAATATTAGCAAAACGAAAGTAGTCGTTTTCTCTAACAAAAGAAAGTGTAACCAACATAAGTTCTATTTTGAAGGTAACATTCTGGAAGAAGTTGCAGACTACAAATACCTCGGAATTGACTTCAACAAAAAATTAAGTTTGAATGGTTGTAGAAAGAAAAGAACTTTAGGGGGTCGGAAATATTTTTATGCTCTTCAAAACAAGTGTAGAGAGGTAGAGTTGTGGGACTGGAAAACCACTCTAACTCTTTTTGGGCTTCTAGTGAAACTGGTGATTCTCTACGGTTGTGAACTGTGGGCCAGCAGCACGACCGAGATGCAGTGGAAACAAATTGAGAAAATTCAAAAGCGTTTGATTACAAAAAAATTCAAATTAAAAGTGCCGTTCCTTATGCTATCCTATTAGGTGAAACAGGGGCTGCTCCTATTGAAGAAATTGCTATGGTGTGAGTCATAAGGTATCTGAAAAAAAATGAGCAAATGGAAGAGGGTAGATGGCCTAAGGTTGTGTTTAGTGACAGATTGGGCAGAAGAAAGAAGAATTGGATGCGGAAAATTAAAAAATGGTTTAGTAAATGGGGTATTTGCTTGAGCATGTGTCCTACAAACAGTAAAGAGATAAAAAAATTTGTTATGGATAAGTTCCACAAATGTACTTGGCAGAAAGAGCTAGGGAGAAAGAAGAAGTATTACATTGAAGAGTTTAACCCCACGCATAACCATCAACAAAAGGCGTACATAGGGGCTAATATTTCTTGTAGATCTAAAATTCTTATTGTTCAATTAAAGAATAATTCTCATCAACTCCGTTGTGAAACACGGCGCTGGAAAAGGCCAAAAGAAATGTGGGAGGAAAGAGTATGTATTTTTTCTCCTCCAGAAAAGTGGAAACATAAAAAAATTTCATTTTAGAATGCGAAGCCTTCAAAGATAGTATGGAAAATTATGCAGGTATTCTGGCAGCTAATTTGTGGGATAATCTATTCAACGAAGAGTTTGTCGATAAGTTGGGAGCGGTTGTTGTAAAAATTCACAGGAAAATGGTTGAATACAAGAGCCAGATGGAGAAGCAATCTGTCCCATAGGCTATTTTTAGCCTCATGGACATTAAAAATACTTTCTTTCTTTCTATATAGGGGAGAGATGCATGTGGAACTAGTTGAGGTGGTGTAAAATACCTATTCTTTGCATGCAGCCAGGTGTCTTCTATACGTGGTTATTGGTTTAGTTGGTTTACAAAAGTTTATCATGTTGCTTCTTGCAGTTTAGTGGAGGCTTCTTGAAGAAGCACTTTTATTCTGTTTGTTCCTAGAATTTGTTCGTTTTTTATCGAGGTTGTTGCGCAGTGCTACTCTTATGCTGCTCGCATCAAGTTCCACCCTTTGCGAAGAGTTTCGTGGGTTATGGGGCATTTGTGATGTTGGTTCGAGCGGTTGTGAGGTTGTTTATGCAAGGTGCATTCTGGTTTATTGTATTGTTTGTAGTTCCCTATATGGTGTATCTTCCAGTGTATTTGTGTTTGTTTGTCCCTATGGCGGATATAGCTCAGCTTGGTGGCAAATATGGTGGGTTCGTGCTCAAATTTTTTTTTTAGGTAAATGTTGGGGTTTTATCACCTTTTTTGAAATTTTGTGCTGCTTCTGTGCATGAATCTCCACCATTGTCCGCTCTCATGGATTTTGTCATTGTTTGCAGGTCAATGTGCTCAATGAAGTTGGTTTTCATGTTCCATGCTAAGGTTTTTGGAGCGTATGGGTTCCTGTGGCACGCTGGCATGGAGGAAGTCGAGGAGAGCTGGAAGGTAGGACTTTGTCCTACCAGTCTTCTACATATGTTTTTTAACACATTTACCTTGAAGTATTATTGTTTCTTTGTTGAGCTTGTTGTGTGTATTTTTAAACACTTTCAGCTGATGGGTTTTGTGTAAAATTGACAGTTTTTTGTCTTTTGGCTTGCTTGTTAGCTTGTTTAGAATGTGGGTTATTCCATGTAAATTCTGGACATAATTGTTAGTTGAAGCATGCCTTATTCTGTGTTAAATGTTAATTGTTAATTTCAGGTTGTCTCTCAATTACAAATTTATAGGGGTTTTATAGGGGTTTTATTTGGGTTATTTTGTGTAAATTATGGCCATAATTGTTAATTGAAGGTTGTATTATTTTGTGTTAAATGTTAATTGTTAATTGAAGGCTGGAAATTATAGATTTATAGGGGTTTTATTTGGGTTACTTTGTGTATTTTCTGTCTATAATTTTGAATTGAAGGTTGTACGACTTTGTGGGGACAATAGGTTCAAAGAACAATCTGCGTTGTTTTTATGGGGGCAACTGAAATTTTGATGCATTTTAGGTGGTTTTCGGCATGTGTTTTTAAACACATTTACCTTGATGGATTACTATTCCTCTTTGAGCTTGTTTCATGTGGTTTTAAACACTTTCATCTGAAGGGCTTTGTGTAAATTTGACTAGTTTTGTCTTTCGGCTGATGGGTTTTAGGTGGTTCTTGGGTTTTAGCTTAACGGGTCAAATTTTTATGTAGAGTTGTGCACATGTATGTAATGGGATAGAATGCTTTGTAGATGTAGAGAAACTAGTTTTTTTCAATGTCTTATATCATCTTGGAGATTGAAGTTAATTAATTTGATAAAAAGATGTGGAGATTTTGATTTCTGATGGGTCAAATTTTATGTAGAGTTGTGCACATGTATGTAATGGGCTAGAATTCTTTGTAGATGCAGTGAAACTAGTTTTTTTCAATGTCTTATATCAGTTTGGGGATTGAAGTTGTTGGGATGGGGACCATGTACATAGACTAAGATTTTATTATTTTCATTTGTTGATTGGGAACCTATTTCACAATTTCAATGTCAAATGCCAAATACGCCACTGGAAACTTCTACATTTGGTTGTGATGTGTAACTAAGTTGTGTCTTTTGCTGTGAACTTTTGAGGTGGGGAGGACTGAATATCCAAAGGCATCAACAATTTGATTGTGCTATGTAACTAAGTTGTGTCTTTTGTTATGGATTTTTGAGGTGGGGAGGACTGAAAATCCAAAGGAATCAATAATTTGGTTGATAATTCACCATTAAATCTTATGTTGTCCTACAGTCGAAATTTAGATTTCAGTATATGGAAGAGGATAACATGCTCATTAATCTAGTTCGACAACAGAGTTGTTGACTAACTCATACCCTTAGTAATTTGAATGTCATTAAAAAAATGACTCACTTGATTTTCATCTTATGGTAGTTAGAATTCAATAGGAAAATAGATAGAATGGTTTTGACACCATCAATACTGCGAAGTTCCAAGGGTCTACTTGGCATTTAACAAACTTAAGTTTATCTTAGAAATTTGAATGTTGTAGTAATATAAAAAAGGGAAATGATCTCCTTTAGGTTCTCTATCTGCATTAAATTAAGTAAGGAGATTGGATTTCCAAAAACTTTGTGTCATACACTTTGAGGTGCACAAATTTAAAAATTTATCTGCAGCAGTCTCATACTTTTGTAGAGTTACAGAAGTACAAAGAGGGTTGTAAAGAGTATCTCAATGTCTTAGATTATCCTAGGGATTGAAGTTATTGGGATGGGGACCATGTAGATAGACTACCCAATCATTGTTTTCATTTGTTTATTGGGAACTTATTTCACAATTCCTATTACACACCCACCTCGAAATTCTAAAGTGATGACATGGTTCAGAATACTCAGAGGTCTCCTTGATTAGAGGCCCTAGAAATGGGATTTAAAGCCATCTTTATGATGTGTCAATGGAATGGGTTGTAGATTTTTTATTTCATTGCAACCTTTCTATTTATTGAGCATACCATGTCTATCTGATGGCTGCTTTAAATCCTTGTTTTCCAACAGTATGCTCTTATTTTATTCTCTCAAATGTTTATGTAGGGTTGTGAAATGGGCCAGAATCCTTTGTAGATGTAGTGAAACTAGTTTTTTTCAATGTGTTATATCAGCTTGGGGTTTGATGTTGTTGGGATGGGTACCATGTACATAAACTAAGGTTTTATTGTGTCCATTTGTTGATTGGGAACCTATTTCACAATTTCAACGTCTCAGATTAGCTTGGGGATTGAAGTTGTTGGGATGGGGACCATGTAGATAGACTAAAATATAAATGTTTTCATTCGTTGATTGGGAACTTATGTCACAATCCCTATTGCACATCCACCTGCGAATTCTGAAGTGATGACAGGGCTGAGAATAATCAGAGACATCCTTAATTAGAGGCCCTAGAAATGGAATTTAAAGCCATATTTACGATGTGTCAAAGGAAGGGGTTGTAGATTTGTTGTTTCATTTCAACCTTTTTGTTGATTGAGCATACCAAGTCTATCAAATGGCTACTTTAAATCCTCGTTTTCCAAAAATATGTTTTTATTTTATTCTCTCAAATTGTAAGTCTCTTTTCCCACATGTTTGTCAACTTTTCTTACCCATCTATTCAATGTCACCACTTAGAGTTTCTATATAAGAAGCACAATGAGCTTCAATCCATAAGACCAATTGTTTTGTGATCGACCATTCTTGTATATAGTAGAGGATGTTTTCTCTAAGTTTTTTCCTAGGTAATATTTGGCTAGCAAGAACTAATATATCTATGGCTTATCAACAGAAGACACCCTTCATCTATCTGACTCTTGAAAGAGAATGCAAGTAATAATCTAAGCTTATTTTGTTTTAATGGTGTCATTGATGATTGGGATTAGGCCTTTGCAAGTGAGCAAGTTAGAAATGGGCTACAATGTCAAATTTTTAACTCCCAAGGAATATAAGATATATTTTTCTAGCAATTACAAACTGTTTGATACATACTAATTAAAAATTATGATATAGTGGCTATGGAAAGTGTTACACAGCAATTTGTCACCGTCCCTGTACTCCCCATTCCTTGATCCTGGAGGACCCATATAGTGACCCTAGTGTACTTTCCAAGCATGGAATACATAACCCTGAACCACACTTTGTCTGTCAATTCATCTCCCTTTACAAGTTTTCTGGAAGATCCCTATAAAAACCTAGTTTTCAAGGTCAACGCTTTGTATCAGTGTCTGACCCATGTCGATAGTGGAGATTTACATTGACCCGTGCCGATCGGCGCTCTGTCTTAATGTCAGACCCGCACCGATCCTATTTTGGAAAGTTTTTAAAATATAAAGGAAGCTTCCGTGACTAGAAGCTTCGCGAGGCGACGAGCTGGAAGTTTGTTTTGAGGATATGGCCGAGGAATTCCCCTTTGGGCTTCTTGTTCCCAAGAAATAGGAACTACTCCAAAGGATAAGATCTTTTCCCATTATTTGAGGGCCCATAACCTCCTCCTCCATTGTTATATAAGTAGTCATTTTTTATCTTTACTGACTCTTTAAATTTTAAAATACCGTCGAGCCCTTGTCCTTTCGAGCTCATTAAAACCAAAAGTGGCTAGAGCTACCTTTTGTCCTTTTCTTGACTCTTAAAACATGAAAAGGCAGAGTTTTGTTTCAGTGTCTTAAAAAATTAACTGTCCACGAAATATTCCTTGTTAAGGTTACATTCCTTAGTGATTCATTAGGATTGAGGCCAATGGCGACGTTTCCAGGGTTCACCAACCAAGGAATCCCCTTAGATGGGAATCTTGGTCCTTTTCCTTCATTTGGGAATGTTGGTTCCCCGCATATTGCAACATTTTCCATTCTTGGGTTAACTATTGGTCTAC
Organism: Pinus albicaulis; assembly: GCA_034641835.2. Classification (NCBI taxonomy): domain Eukaryota; kingdom Viridiplantae; phylum Streptophyta; class Pinopsida; order Pinales; family Pinaceae; genus Pinus; species Pinus albicaulis. The sequence continues at coordinate 11,741 of JAXQQM020067078.1, forward strand.
CCGTTTGGTTATTTTCGACCTCGGTGGTTTTGAACATCCAAACGGCTTTTCAACCAAGTTCTCCTCCACCTGATCCATGTCAACCCCATGTTGATCCTAAGGTTGACCCCTCACTTTCTTCGCCCATTTCTTCACCTCGTTCTTCCTCTTCACTTGATGAAATTTTGGATTCTAGTACCCAGGTGGCTAAGAAGAAGAAGAATAAGTTGAAGAAGAAGAAGGAAAATACGCTAGGGGGCAAATCAACAACTATTGCTACCCATGTGGATAATATCGAGAAACCTCCCACTCTGTCTCTCAGAGTCAAATTCCCTCACAAGCTATGTGAGGGTGACCACCTTCTTCGTGATTTCCTTGGTATTCCCAAGGTGCTGGAATTCTGGTTTGTTGGTTCGATATGCCCTTCATCATCAACCTCTGGGCATCATGCTGATGATGAGCCTTCAGCTAGAGATAATGAGACTCGTAAGAAATAGGGTAAGATCAAATTTCCCTGTAGGTTGTGTGAAGGGAACCATCCCATTCACCTCTATCCTTATATGGATGAAGCTTCTCAAGTATTGGATACCCTTTCTACTTTTGAGTCCCATCTTCCTATTGGTTACCGGAGGATTTATTCGAGTCCTCGGCTAGCTGATCAAGTTATTGATCTAGATTCATCTCCGGTCAATTCTGCTCTCTCTGAATGTCGGCCTCCTGAGTCCATTTCCGACCAATCATTGGTTGAGAAAAAGGTTTGATTCCACCAACAGTTCATCAGGTCTTTTCCATTGAGAGTGGGTCTCATCCCAGTCAGGATCTTTTTGTTCCTCTAATTCCCCGGGATCGGAGGGCGATCCTCCTGTTTCTATGATCCAAGGGATGATCCTTCGACCCCCGTTGCCGTAGTTCCAAAAAATGATCCTTCTTCTCTCGTTCCCAAAGTTCAGGAGGATGGTCTTTCTGCTCTCGTCACACAGGGGTAATCCTCTTATGCCTATGGCACCCTCTCTGTGTAGCTTGGTCGCTTCCTTTGATTGGAGTCAATTCACAGGATATCGTCTTCCTTCTTGTGTGCCCTTTGAGATCACTGTATAGGCCTGCAATATGGTCGTACCGGGAACAATTATAAATGAAGGCGCATTTATTAGTATTTTGTCGTCAACTACATGGCAAGCTTTGGATTCTCTGCCGCTTGTGCTTGTTATTCAGAATCTGTTGGCTTTTAATAGAGGAACAAGTCAACCATTAGGGATCATTCCGAAGTTTCCTATTACTTTTGGAGGAAAAACCGTCCATATAGCCGTGATGGTTGTCCAAGGCCCCTTGGATTTTAATTTACTCCTGGGGTGCGACTATGCTTATGCCATGGGTGCGCTTGCCTCTTCCCTCTTTCGTGTGATCTGTTTTCTACATGAAGGTCAGATCCTGACCATTGATCAAATTTCATTCTTTGGTCCTGATATGACATCTGGTTTACCGTCATCCCTTGCTGGTCCTTACCTACTGGTGATATTTTCCTTGCCACAGGTCAATTATATGGCCACCGGTTCCATGTTCGCGTCCTCTGATGATTCAATCAATGTGGTAGTACACAATGTACTGGGGGCATTGGGTCCTAATTTCAGAGATGTTGTTCTCCCATCAGATGAGAACCTCTTGGAAGCCATGACTCTTTGTATGTCTTGAAAAGGTGTTTGGAGCAGAGTTCGTTTTCTTGTGTCAAGCTCCTTAAAAAATGAAACAAGGTCTTCGGACCAGAGTTCGTTTTCTTGTGTCAAGCTCCTTAAAAAAAGAAACAAGGTCTTCAGAGTAGAGTTTGTTTTCTTATGTCAAGCTTCTTAAAAAATGAAACAAGGTCTTCGAAGCATAGTTTGTTTTCTTGTATCAAGCTCCTTAAAAAATGAAACAAGCTCTTCTGAAGATAGTTAATTTTCTATGTCAACCTCATTAAAAAATGAATTAGATCATGAGGATAGTTCTTTTACTGTGTCAACTTCGTTAAAAAAATGAAATAGGTTCCCTTTCCAATTTGAGCCTTCGATTAGATCTCATAAAATCCAAGTCGAATCGTTCACCTGATCTTGTATTTGAACCTTCATTCCATCCACCTATTGGTAACCAATAGTCTACTCAAGTGAAAGCCATGAAGCTTGGGGGCATGTACCTCGAATTGAGTCATCATGCTCGGGGCATGCAAACCTTTCAAGCATAGTTTATTTCCGTTTCAAGCTTGTGTAAAAATGAAACCATTCTTATTTTACCTCTCATGATGGCCATCTTATCAGCCTATTTTGCCAGATGAACCTTGGTTTTCTCATTCATCCATCACCATCTGCTTGGTCATTCATATGCCTTCACTTGATTGTTTTACCCATTCTCGAGGAACATTTGTAATGAGTGGTCTTGTTAGCCAGCCTCTTGACCTTTACTTGTTCTGAGTAGTTCCACCATCACCAGAACCAGTTGCTACCCTTAATGCCACTCGTTCCTCTAGGAGGAGTCAACTTTCAGCTCTTTTCTGACTCTCAAAAATTGAAAAGATTGTTGAGAATCTTTTCATTTTGAACTCGTTAAAGGCTGCGAAACGATATCTACCCAGTATACGTTTACCCCTTTTTCGGGCTAGGACAAATTATTTACGAAAAGGAATACCTTAGCCTATCACGACTAAGAGGTTCTCTCAGATATTGTTTTCTACCTTTTCGGATCTGTGGGACTGCCTACGAAAAGGGACCTGCTGGAGTTTTCTTTCCGCTTCTTTTCAAACTCTCTAAACATGAAAATATGTCGAGTTCTTCCTTTTTTCAGACTTGTTAAAATCTACATGACATCGGAAATTGTCACCCTGACGTAACTGAGTTCCTCCTTCCTAGGGCTCATGAAATGTACTAGGATGGGTTTGTCCGAAGGACAAACTTATATGACAAGCATATGCTATCCTCTTCAAGATTGTGTAAAAATAAGGAGGTACTCACCAAAAATGGTGGGGGAAAATGGAAGTTATTCATTAGTTGTGTCGACAGTATGTCTCTCTTGAACATGACACTTATCTGCAGTTCGTTTCGGGTTGGGATATCTTCACTCTGTCTGATAGTATGAATCTTAATCGCAAGCGTATGAAAAAGGCTCACTTTAGCTATGCATAACAAACAATCCTAACAACAAAGATGGCTGCCAAATTCTTTAGATCTGCAGTTAGTTGATCAAGATAAATGCTACAAAATCTAGATCTATGCAGTAAAAGACATTAAGTAGTAAATAAAATAAAGAGTTGCTCTATGCATCCAATAAACAAGACAAGAATATTTTTAAAGAATTTTTGTATTTTTTGACACCTGGGAGGGGAACATAGAAAGATGTTACCAGTCCCCCTCAATGGGATGGGTTCTTGTAAGTCCTCATCACTTCAGATCTAAGATCTCTCTCTCTTGATGGTGTAGAAAACCCAGACAAAAAATGGAACTCAAAGGGAGCTCACAAGAAAAATGGTAGCAAAATATGACAATGATAGAGGACCAAAGTCAGAACAAAAGTACAGATCCAGAGTGATGTTTAGGCAACAAAAGGTAGTGAGTGAATGGAAAAACCCTTCTATTTATAACAAAATATTGAGTTAGTATATATATTGGTGCATAATTAAAATATTATTAACCAAATCAAGATCCAATTTTTATGGAATATTTTATTATATTTGTTGGAGGGAAAAAGAATTTGACTTTGGTCAAATCCCTTTATTTGTAAATAATAAATAAATAAATGATTTATTTATTATTTTAAGAATGAGGTTGAGTAATAATCAAATAAATAATGATTTATTCAATTATTTATAAATGATTTAGTCAAACTTAACAAGAAATATTATTTAAATCAGGTTGAAATAATTATTCCTAGAAAATAATAAGATAAATAATGATTTATCTAATTAATTTTCCTATTTTGGGTTAAATATGACCAAAAATATTAATTGAAATGTTGTTTAACTAATTATTCCTTGAGGAAAATCAAACAAATGTGGATTTATTTAATATTTCCTCATGAAGTTTCCTGTTTAGGCCATAAAAAACTTAATAAATAAGGATTACTAAGTTATTTTTCATAGTGAAAGAAATTATATTTAGGGTAAAATTGGTCTTACATAGTGTACTTTAGTCCATCTAATAGTAACAGGTTAGATGACCAAAAATTGGTGTAACATATTCCCCCCCAGCATGCGAGCGTTAAGAGATAATTGTATGACTGAAGTACATTGTAAGAACTCAATCACTAGACACCAAAGGGGAAGTCAAAGAGAGAGAAATATAAGGTAGACCAAAGCACTAGAGGACTATACCCTGAGGAGGCGAGACTTATAGGTGAGAGAAGTCTCATTTATGAGTGAGTGCCTATGCTATAGGAGGTGAGGGAGGCATACCTATGCTTGTCGAGACAAAGTACAAAGAATAATGCGTCCAGTAAACAAGGGACTGAACTATATAGTATATGTTGGCATAAACATGAGCCAGATAAAAATATGATAATGAATCCCACATATATACTGTGTCTGGGATAAAAGCCAGGAATTATACAATAATATCTAAGTACATGAGACATGAGTACAACCAAAGTGCCCCTGTAAATAGGAAAGGGCTAAAAAAATCTGACTGATACATGCAAAAAAACAACGCTACAAGCTATTGAGGCCGACATCATAAAATCTATGGCGCTGCTTCAAAGGCTGTAATGAAGAGGTCATCCGGGCATGTGGAGGGCTACTTGAAGGGCCACCCCCTCATGAGGTTTGAAACATCTCACACACACCCAAGAATCAATGCATCACTGAACCATCAAGTATATGGATCTCGATCATGCTGTAAGGAGTTGGAGCTGAGAAACAATCAAGTCAAAGGGCAATAAGGATTCCCTTAGCCTGATCACAGGCACCGAACAAGAGTGGAAGCTAGAACCAAGGTACAACGCCCTGTAGACCTGTCTCCTGGAATGAATGATCTGATGTCAACAGAAGGAGGTCTTCCATAGGTGAGGCAATAAGGGATCCTCAACTAAGGCACGTGAGAACATAGTAGAGCGACTGACAGACTGACACTAGGGGCGATAATGAAATGGGGGGTACTGAGTAGCAGAAATACGACTTCCATTGTTAGAGCATATGGCAATGGATGACTTGGAAACAACTGACACAATATCTAAGGGGACAGGGGACAGTAGGACTGAAGGCCATAATGTACGACACGAGAAAGAAACCAAGAAATTAAGGATGGAGGAATATGGCGGGATACAAAGGGACTCGGGATAGACTCCATGGATGCAATGATGACTCAACTCGAATGCTCTAAACAAGGGTGACTCGATGATGCTGCCACACATAAAAGGTCCAATGGGGACCATAAAAACATGAGTACAAGATGGTTACTCATGATGAAAATCAACATGAGCATGGACAAGTATGGAGGTAAAGTGGTTCCCCAAGTACAAGTGTTGCAAGTGAAGAAATTCGATTTTGAGGAGTGGTTAAGTGATGCTTCTTGGAAAAAATGTGTCGTGATGAATATCGAATCACAAAAAACTAACAGATGCCCATTTGAGAGCTCGGTGAGAGCTTTCCAAAGATACAGATATTTTGTCAAACTGAGCTATGGTTTGGCCACAAAAGGCGAAAGAAAAATTAGGGGTTTCTCTTTTAATAAGGCATTTTTCCTCCAAATTCACTTATTTGCAAGTGTAGCTATGGTGAATGTAGAGAGGAGATAAGGCCCTAAACCTTGTGGCGATCGTAGCAAAAAAAATGAATGTTGGAATCGAGATCCGTCAGTTGCAGGTAAGAGGCCTAACCATACTCTTTAATTTCAGTGGATTGAAAGTTCAGTTTAGGTCCCTAGAGCTTAGGAACAGACCCCTGCTCCTCTTCACGGCCGTGTCGGACTTTTTGGGGCAACATCTCTGACCTGGGTAGCAAGTTTTGGGCAGAAAACTACGACCTGTCCCAGGATTGGACCTGAAAAGTGCGACCTGATAGAGAGGGGTTTTTTGTGTCGTTTTTTGGCTGAGAGCTACGTTTTATGTTTGAATGTAGTATTTTCTTTCTGTACACTAAAAATGATGATGGTTTTGTGTAGATATGGCAGAGTTGCAGATCAACTGGAGAGAGAGAGACTTGGACACATTACTGTCAGAGATCCGGGAGGATCATGGTGTCCGCAATGCATTGGCCAGGTTTGGGGTCCTGAAGTTTGTGGAGAACCCTTTGATGAGAGATGGAGAGCCCTTGTTGGCCCGGATTGTTAGTTATTGGGATCTGGACCATGAGGTCTTTATAGTGCAGGGGCACCGGATCGAGTTGACGGTCTAAGATATATATTTTTTGACTGGTCTCCCACCACTGGGGATGGTGGGGAATACGTAGCCAGTGTTACTGCGAGGGAAGAGTATCATGGAGTTTGTAGAGCACCATTGTTGACCAGGTCTCCATGTCAAGGGGACACGGATACCGATCAGGGATCTAGAGAGGTTAGAGAGCTGTGCCGTGGCCACAACAGTGTTGCGAATCCTGGGCAACTAGGCACTCCACCACATCACTGGAGGGAAGATGATGCTTGCTGAGAGTGTGTTGAGTGGGACCTACTATGAGTGGGCCCAAATGATGCTGTAGTCACTGAAACGATAATTGTCTCTATGCAAGTGGCAAGTGAACCATAACTATGAATGTGGCACAATTTTTTGCTTGTTCTTATTCGAGAAGATCCTAACACTTCGACATTGCATACAACTCTAGGATGGGGGCCCGAGGGAGCCAGGATGCGCTGATGGGGGCATATGTTGTGAAGAGGAGGAGGTGGGGTGATCAGATGGGTGTTCTGACCCGAGTTCTTTGCTCATTGGGATCAGATGCCACTATACATAGACGACTATCCCTATAGTGGGATGAATTATCGTGGGGACCCAAACTTGCCACTTCCGCCTGGTCGAGTATGGGGACCCGATGGTAAGTGACAAGTTGCTAATATTTCATGTGCATTTTAAAGTTTCAAGATATTGTATATGGTACTGATTATTTCACTTTTGGTATGTAGATACAACATCGGTAAAATCGACTGGGTATATGGGACGATCTGCAGTATCAGGCACTACAGGACCTAATGGATCGAGAGCACCGCAAAATGAGGTTGCAACGACCCTCCTGGAGGACATCCGTCGTAGATGTGAGAGGCTTCTGACTAGTGTTTCATAGCGCGGCTGGCAAGACTTGGATGACCAATACATAGAGCAATGTATTGGTCTTCCCTCGAAGTGGCGTGGGGTCATGTGGCGCATAGCAATGGCCGGACAGGGGATGCACGGTCTACGAGCTGCAGGAGTAGAGCCATTGGCTCAGGATCCTCCAAATAGTGATTAGGTGTAGAGGCAGGTGGTGCCCCCCAGTTTTGAGTTTTTGTAACATGCTATGGGCATGTCATATGTATCAAAGTTAATGGACTCTAAAACATTATATATGGCACATATAATTGATATGCATCATTTTCATGGTTTTATATTATTTTCTTGTGTTAAATGCATGTGCTAAGTGCCAATATAGAATATTGTTTGCAATGCTATCTAAATAGTGATTTTGTGCTCTAGGTACATGACTGAATGTAATGATTTCAAATTCACGCATCAAAAGCTTCACTCGTAAATATCTTCTAAAAAGGATAGGATTATGCACACGATATACATCATTCAATTACATGACAAGAAGCAGGGAATCTAAATGAACATGAAGGTGGAGGATGCGATGGGAAAGGGCATCAGCTAATAAATCTTGCACTTCATCATATTCGGCCTAATTATTGGTGGTAGTACCAATGCATACACCGTTCGAGAGAACAAGAAAATGTAAGGGAGTAAAAATGACCCAACCTGCCAAGGCTAGATTTTGGGAGTAGCGAATTGCACCATCGGAATAACCGATATAAGGTGTGGATGGGGGGTCCATTTTAAATTTCCCACAAGACAAAAAATGAGAGGATGATGAACAATGCTTACAACCTGAGCGCAAGGTAGAAATCGAGCAAACACTGCTAGAGGGAGTGCTCTAGGTAGGATGTCTACCACCTACACACCAATGGGAAGGTGGTGTGTGGGAGCTACTTTGGGGGTAGCTTGTGCTCAGGACATGAAAGTCACCATAGACATGGATGGTGCCATTCCGCTTATGGGCGGGAAAGATGAGGTTAGGGGTGGACAAGGCTTACATGATGTCATCATCATAATAGAAGATGGGGTGACTGGAGGAAGAGAGATCACATGACGTGGCGAAGCTACTTGACTCATCATCGTGAGAAGAAAGGTTCACATGCACATCATCGCGAGGTGTGACAGAAGAATAAGCAGATAAGGGATCCACTGATGTTGAGCCCAGGGTGATCACTGAAGGGAGGTCAAGTGAAACGGAGGGAGAAGTTTCTGAGGGAGCTTCCATCGTGGATATCATGAATGTTGATAGGTAGAGGATGGTGGCCGCAGGCTCCGTCATCTCGGCATCAGGAGGGGGAATGTCAATGGGAGCGGGTAAATCCTCAAGTTGTCCCGAAGCATACTGCGCAAGGACGAGAACAGGGACGAAGCATACTGCGCATACTCCCGAACTACCTGCAAAGAGGCGCGATTATGCGTGAGGCGGGGACAACGGTGGGTATAATGGAAATGGAGATCATACAAAGCACAAGTTTGGTTGGTGTGAATAGTCTTAGGGTTCTTGGTTGCAGTCGAGGAAGAAACAGAGGCTTCAGGGACTGTAGACTCAGGGAACAAAACATTAACCATGGGCTTGATACGAGGCAACTCAGGACAATGATGGGTGGCATGACCGACAATAAAACACAAAGCACAAGGCTTTGGAGGCTGAGGAGGAATAGGTTCAGTTGGGGCAGCCTTTTCTTTTGGTGCCTTCTTGCGAGCTTTTCCCCCTTTACCTAAAGCTATCGCAAGAGGAGAAGGTTCTTGTTGAGGTGGCTGAGGCATGGTAGCAGCGGGAGGGGTCATGGGGACCAGTTGAACCGAGGTCAAAGCAAGATAAGGTTTGGTATGACCAGGCGGGGTAGCAGCTGGGGGATCGATGTACTAGATGGGAATCCCCAGGGTCATGTTAGGAAGGGATAAGGTATCCATGACAGGTACCAAGAACACTCTCGGGAGGGGGAGCTAAGAACGGTACCTGACCAAAGGGGTAATGGCTAGGCAGGACAACTTTGAGATGGTTAAGGCAAGGAGGAACTGTGATAGGATGGTAGAGAGGCTCATGAATACCAGCTACAGGTGAAGGGCTAGGAGGAGGGGGTCTAGAAGGCTGAGTCAAAGTGCTAGGAGAATGTTGCGGAGGGCGGGGTTGCTGACTAGCAAAAGCTGGCCACTTGAGGGAAGCTTGAGACGATTGCATCATGCAAACATTCGATGAGCTGGGATTAGAGATAGGAGGAGGAAGAACAGGGAATGAACCAAGCAAAGAAGAGTCTTTGTAGACTCCGGGTGAGACACTGGTCAAGGGGTCGATGGTTTGCTGATTGGCCACCGAAGATATGATGGAGTCAGGGGAGATCTGAGACTTCGATTCGTAATATGTCAACTGGTCAATGGTGACTATATTTCCATTATGGGGAAAGGACATCTTGTGGTGAACCGCAGATGGCACAACAAACATCACATAGGTGTATTTACGACCCAATAGAATGGTGTAATATAATGGGGCATCAATGACTTCTACGTCAACGCAAATAGTCTTACCCGCAAGAGTAATAGGACAATTTCGGAACATGCCAATGGGCTTGGAGGAGTGGCCATCCCACACTCGAAGGGTGATAGTGGAAGGGTCCAACTCAGGTGATTTTATTTTCTTCCAAACCAAAGCGGAAATCACACAGGTGGATGCTCCCTCATCAATGATACAATGGGAAATGTTGGCGTTTTGGATCTTGGCGGTGATTTGGAAGGCAACGGAAGCAAGAAGGGGAGGATGTTATGACCGGTCAACATCGAAGACGATTAAATGATCATCTGAAGGATCTACAATGCCCATGGTAGATAGTGGAGATTTTCATTGTGAAGGGCACGACTGGAGGAGTTCCAGCTTTGAGATGGTAGCAGGAGATTGCGCCAATTCATCTACTATACTATATGAATGGGCAACTTTTCCAGAAGCAACATTTTAGTGTAATGGTCCCTTTGGGATCTTGGTATGAATGTTAGTATGAATCTTTCGTCGTAAAATATTACTTTAGCTACGCATAACAAATAACCCTAACATCGATTATGGCTGCAAAATATCTTTTAAGTCTGCTGCACAAATCCAGATCTAAGCACAAAAGACATTAAGCAGATAAAATATAATATGGCTCCATGCATCCAATAGACAAGCCAAGAAAAATGTATTTAAAAGAATGTATTATATTATATTAAAGAATGGGGCACCTGAGAGGAAAACAAGAAAGGTGTTTTCCGGTTCTTCTCAATGGGATGGGTTCTTGAAAGTCCTCAGCATTTCAGATCTAAAATTCCTCTCTCTTATTGTGGTAGAAAACCCAGACAAACATAGAACTCAATGGGAGTTCACAAAGCAAAAATGGAAAATGGTGACGAAGAGTAGATCCAGTGTGATCTAATGCAATGGAGGTGACTAATGAATGGGGAAAACCCTCCTATTTATAACAAAATATTAGGGTTATCTAGAACTTGTTGCATGAATAAAATATTATTAATTAAATTCTAGAACCACCCTTTAGGAATATTTTATTATATTTGTTGGAGGGAAAAGGTCTTTTGACTTGGGTCAATTCCTTTATTTATAAACAATAAATAAATAAATGATTTATTTGTTATTTTTAGGGAGATGGTGGGAATATAATTAAATAAATAATGATTTATTTAATTATTTAAAAATGATTTAGTCAAATTTAACTAGGAATATTATTAAATAATGATTTAAATAACTTATTCCTATGAAATAATTAAATAAATAATGATTTATTTAGTTAACTTCCTTGTTTTGGGTTAAATATGACCAGGAAATATAGACAAATGTTATTTTACATGGTGAAAGAAATTTTACTTAGGGTAAAATTGGTCTTACATGGTGTACCTGGGTTCATCTAATGATAATGGGTTAGATGACCAAAAAAATGGTGTAACAGATTGGCCCTCAACGTACGAGTGTTAGGAGAAAATCGTATGACCGAAGTACGTTGTAAGAACTCAATCACTAGGCATCAAGAGGGGAGTGAGAGAGAGAAATGTAAGGTAGTCTAATGTGCTAAAGGACTAAACCCGGAGGAGACGAGACTTACAGGTGCAACAAGTCTCTAGTTGATGAAGTGGTACTAGTGTTAAAGGCGGCAGGGGAGGCATACCTATGCCTGCCGAGACAAGAGTACAAAGAATAAGGCGCCCGAAAAACCACAGAACGCAATAAGGAAGCATGTGCTGGCCTAAACATGAGCCAGAGAAATAAAATGATGAATCCCACATACATGTGATGCCTGGAATAACCGTCAGGACTTATAGAAGAATATTTTAGTACATGAGATACAAATACACCCAAATGCCCCCTACACACGAGGAAGGGCTCGTAAAATCAGACTGATACATGCAAATCGACGAGGTGCTGCAAGCGGTTGAGACCGATATCATCAAATGAGAGGAGCTGCATCAAGGGCTGAAAATGAAGAAGTCATCCGGGCATGTGGGGGGCTACCTGCAGGGCCACCCCCTCATGAGGGTTGAGACATCTCACACACGCCCGGGAATCACCAATAGTTGCTGCTGCATCACTGGACCATCAAGTGTATAGATCACAATCATGTTGAGAAGAGCTCGAACCAAGGTACACTGCCCCCTAGACCTGGCTTCTGGAGTAAATGAGCTGGTGTTGACAGAAGGAGGTCCGCCATAGGTGAGGCGATAAGGGATCCTCAACTAAGGCGCGAGATAAAATAATGGAGCGACTAACAGACGGACACTACTGATGATAATGAAATGGGGAAAGGTCCAAATGGGACCATAAAAACATGAGTACAAAATGGTATCTCATGACGGAAAATGACAAAAACAAGAATGAATATGGAGGCAAAGCGCTGCCCCAAGGAAAAGTGTTGTAAGTGACGAAATCCGATTTTGAGGAGAGTTATGGTTGAGGGGCATAGGTGCCCCCAAGCATGTTGTGGTCATGCCAAAATGGATAAAGGGGAATCAAACCACATTTTAATGATGTGGTGTGCCATTTGTTTCGTTATGGTTATGCAGTATGAGAAAGAAAATGGAGGATTACCAATCTCTTTTAGTACTGCATATATGAATCAAATGGAATTTAAGTTTTTGGGTTGGCATACCTGGTGTCACTATCCCAATGAAAGGATTTGGAGATAATGAACTAATGCTCTCCTAGAAAATCCATAGGTTGGTCAACAAAAATGTCTAAGAGACTGGGTTGCTGATGTAAGATGAAGGAACGATAAGGCATATCATCTCTAGAGTGATCTGAAGTGATATGGGACTCTAGAGGTTCATCTAAATGTGGAAGAATAATGGTACTAAATTCGACATGACTAGATACATTAGGAGAGTTGTGGAGAATTGCTTCTCCTGCTCTCTCAAATATGGGTGCCCCCTTACCCGAACATGGGGTTTCAATGTAATGGCCACGAGGTGTATGTGGTGCGAACGTATGGGTTCGATGTAAGGGGGAATAGATAAAGTCAGGGGTGGGGATGTATTCCACAATGTCGTCAGCGTGACAGAAGATGGGGTGACTGGTGGAAGGAAGACTACCTGACGCGGGGAACCTACCTGACTCATCATCATGAGAAGAGAGGTTCACATGCGCATCGTCACAAGGGGTGATAGAAGAGTAAGCAGATAAGGGATCTGCTGATGTTGAGCCCAGGGTGATCGCTGAAGGAAGGTCAAGCAAAACAACAGGGGAGGGTTCAGAGGGAATGTTCCCCGAGGGTCGCATGGATGATGATAGGTAGAAAATGGTGGATGAAGGCTTCGTCATCTCGACATCAGGAGGGGGAATTTCAATAAGAGCATTCGTGTCCTCTAGTTCTATCGAAGCAAAATGCGCAAATATGGGAGAGTTGGACTTGTTGCGCTTGGCCTTGAATTGGCGGATCGCGGTTAGAGAGGTGCGTAAGTCCTTGAGGTGGGAAAAAAGGTGGGTGTAATGGCCATGGTGATCACACAAACCACAGGGGTGGTTGGTGTGAATAGTATTGGGGTTCTTGGCCGCGGTCGCGGAAGAAACAAAGGCGTCCAAGACTGGGGACTCAGGGAACACGACATTAACCATGGGTTTTAGAAGAGGAAATTCAGGACAAGTATGGGTGGCGTGACCGACAAAATCACACAAAGCACACTGGATGGTATTCTTTGGAGGTCGAGGAGGGGCAGGGTTTTTTGAGGCAACTTTGTCCTTTGATGCCCCCCTACGAGCTTTACCCTTCTTACCCAAAGTGGTCGCAATGGGAGGTGGTTCCTATTGAGGTGACTGAGGCACAGTTGTAGCAGGAGAAGTCATGGGGACCGGTTGAACTGGGGTCAAAGCAAGATAAGGTTTGGGTTGACCAGGTAGGGTAGTGGCTGGAGGGTCAAGATACCAAATGGGTATACCCAGGGTTAGGTTGGGAAGGGATAGGGTGGCCAAGATAGGGACCGAATAAGCTCTGGGAGGGGGAGAAAGGAAAGGTATTTGACCAGCATGGAAATGGCCAGGAGGAATGGTGCCAAGGGGGTTGATATCGAGTGGAATCGACCCAGGAGGAGTGTGTATAGAAGAAGGTTTAGAAGGAAAAAGCGTGGCTAGCGGGGGCGAAGGGCTAGGAGCTGGTTGAGGTTGAGGTTGCTGGCTAGCCAAAGTGGGCTCCGTAAGGTTAGCCCAAGATGATTGCATCATGCAAAAGTTCACCAAGCTGGGGTCAGAGACAGGAGGAGGAGGAGGACCAGGAAAAGTTCCAAGCAGGGAGGAGTCTTTGCAGACGCCAGGGGAAACACTGGTCAAAGAATCAACAGTTGGCTTATTGGTGACAGTAGAGATGGTGGACTCAGGGGAGGTCTGAGATTTTGGTTCATGGTAAGTCAACTGGTCAATGGTAACAATCTTGCCATTATGAGGAAAGAAAATCTTGCGGTGGACTGCGGATGGGACGACAGACATGGCATAGGTGTAACTACGCCCCAAAAGAATGTTATAATCAAGAGGGGTGTCGATGAATTCAACGTCAATGCAAACAGTCTTTCCTGTAAGAGTGATGGGACAATTACAGAAAAGGCCAATGGGCTGGGAGGCGTGGCCATCCCACGCTCGAAGAGTGATCGTGGAAGGGGCCAACTCAGAAGATCTGAGTTGTTTCCAAACCGAAGCGGACATCACACAAGTGGATGCCCCCTCGTCAATGATGCACCGAGAAATGTTAGCGTTCCAGATTTTGACTGGGATTTGGAAAGCTATGGAAGCAGGAAGAGGAGGAGACTCCAACTGATGGGCATCGAAAACAATCAATTGGTCATCTGCTAGATCTACAGCGCCCAGGGAAGATAGTAGAACTTTTATTTGGGAGGGGCACGACTGGAGGAGTTCCAGCGTTGAAATGGCAATAGAAGATTGGGCCAGATCATCTTCTATGCTAAACGAATGGGCAGCTCGGTCAGAAGCAGCATTTCAGCGTAATGGTCCCTTAGTAATCTTGGTATGAACCTCGGCTTTGGGTGGAGGGATATGCAAGGGACCATAAGTTGTCGAAAGAGGCTCTGTAGAACCTAAAGAAGGTAACTCGGGGACAGATGGAGCAGGAGGTTGGGGGTACGGATGGGACTGAGTGTGAAGGTTAAGGTCGGTGGTTATAGGTTGGTCAGAGTTCATCATGAGGATCTGGTAATCAGAGGTACCAGATGTAGGAGGTTGAGTGGGTACCGGTCCGTGAGGTGGTTGGGTAGCCACGAAGCTTTGTTGCAGGAAAGGATTGGTTGCGCTCTGTTGTGCATACACCTGCCCCTGAGGGGGTGGTGGCTGCGGTTGCGGGGGTTGAGAAGACAAGGGAGGCGGGGGTGCTAATGCTATAGGAGTTGGAGCACTAGGCTATGGAGATGGATGATAATGAGGTTGGGTAACAGTGTAGTAAACAGGGGGTTGGGCAGAAAGAGGAGGCATGCCAAATCCTGGATGTGCGGTACCAGGAGGGGGAGGAGTGCAGGAAGTGGTGCCCCCTCCCCCAGGAAAACCATAGCTCATGGGAGGTTGAGCGGATGGATTGGAGATAGCTCCAATGATACTGTCGGTGGCAGGAGGTGCCCCCGGTGCATGGGAATTATCGGTTCTGGGGAGATCAGGCAGAACAGTATAAACATAACATGTCTGAGCGTAGATCAGGTCATATTTTAACGCCATTTGGAGGGCGGCTTCTTCGGTTTGAGGAACATGCGATGCGACATATTTCCCGATAGGTGGCAAGAGAGATCTAAGGAACCAGTCCATGTAGACATGGTCTTCGAAGGTAGGAGATTGACATAGGCTCTTTCTTCTCCACCATTCTTGGACATGATCTGATAGGCGGGTCGCAGAAGATTGATGGAAAGAAGTCAAAAGTTCGATACTAGTGTCATAACGAAGGGGAAGCTGGAAGTAAGATAAAAATTCCCTGGCAAGAGTCGTAAAGCTGGTATGAGAGGAAGTGGGCTGATCAACATACCACTTAGAAGCTTCGCCTGTAAGCGTGCACTGGAACAATCTAAGATGGATGGAATCATCAATAATGGAATGGGATGAACACCACATGTGGAAAGATCTGATATGGTTGGAGGGATCTTCTCCAGCAAGGCCTTCAAACTTGGGAATGTCGGAGAGGAGCTTGGTTGGCATAGCAGGCCAACTAACATCGTGGCGGATAGGATCATTGATCAACTGATTGAAATCGGGGAGACAGAGGCCTGCCATGAAGGGGAGCAAGGGAGCAGTCGAGGTAGTTCCTGTGGCGGTTCCACTAGTAACAGTCCCAGCATTAGGGCCGGGGTTGCCACTAGCGTTAGGCCCTGGACCAGACATGGTGAAGGTAACAGGGGGAGAACTAGAAGTAGGGGGAGAAACCAAAGAATCAGAAGATGAGTGAGAGGGTGGACTCGGGGGAGGACTAACTCGACGACGACGGGAAGGAGCAAGTCGACCAACCAGAAACTGAGGGTGAAGGCTAAGAAGTCTCTGGGATAAATGCCTTGGAGGCACAATGATGATGGGAAGAAGAAAAACCGACAAAGGCAGGGCAGTCCAAGATCAAGTGAGGTCAAGGGCGGAGAGGTGCAGTGAAAATTGATTTTAAAGTCTTTGCCAGGCGGTGTTAACCAGGCTCTTCTTCACTTAGGGTCAGTGTGTGGCGTGCGTTAATTTTAATTTTTTAAGCCTAGATGTTTTGAGAGTAAAAGAAAAAGTGTGTTGCGTAACTGAAAATAAATCTGTGGTAAATAAGACGAAAAGAACAGAAAATTAACAGCTACCAATGCATCAATCTAACCCAAAAATGCGGGTCTCTCAAAACGAGTCTATAATAGGGAAAAAACGAAGCAAAGCACGCTAAAAAGAGGCCGATAGATCGAAGGTCAGGAGGGATAGGGATCTAAAGGAGAAATCTGCTGAAAAGAGGTGCAGAGAACAACAAGGAGGCAGAGGCAAGGTTGCTGCTAAAAAGGGGGAGATCAACTAAAAATATAAGGGACAATGAGGCGGCCCTAGAAATGAACCCAAACAAAACTATATGAGGTGATTTGAAAGGGGGAAGAGCTGATCTAAAGAGATCTGAAACTAAGGTATCAGATTTGAAAGCAATAAGGCTGAAACTCTGGAAATTCAGACTTCTGAAACATCAAAAAATCTCCCACAAAAAGTGGAGGGTACTAGAGCCCTAAGGGGCAATATTCCCACTTAGTTGAGTGAAACAGATCAGAAACAGGTCTAAACGGGCGGAGACAGAGGCTGGAAAAGCCTGATAGAAGCTTCAGACAAACCCAGAAAAAGTTCCGGAAAATTGCAGAAAAAAGCGCAGGTCGCAGGTTCTGACCTGTTGGCTATCTAGGACACAGATTTAGGGCAGAAAAGTGCGACCTCAAGGCCAGGTCGCACTTTTTGGGCCGATAAGTGTGACCTGCAGATCCGACTGTCTCGGCGGCAGATTTCAGAAAAATTTGTTGTCTCAGTTGCGGCTGATGTATGTCACTTGCGCAATAAGGCCAGAAACACACGGAAGTTAAAAATTTGACTGTTTGAGGGTTTTAGAGGTGGAAAGCACCATAAAAATAGGAAAAAAAGAAAATGGAAGAGAAACCCTAGGGTTTGAAACAGCTGGATATGCAGGAATATATAAAACGACAGCGGTCGCAAAAGAAAACCCGTGTGGAGTCGCCAATTGTTAGTATGAATCTTTCGTCGTAAAAGATTACTTTAGCTACGCATAACAAATAGCCCTAACATCGATTATGGCTGCAAAATATCCTTAAGTCTGCTGCACAAATTCAGATCTAAGCACAAAAAGACATTAAGCAGATAAAATATAATATGGCTCCATGCATCCAATAGACAAGACAAGAACAAAGTGTTTAAAAGAATGATTTGTATTATATTAAATAATGGGGCACCTGAGAGGAAAACAAGAAAGGTGTTTTCCAGTTCTCCTCAATGGGATGGGTTCTTGAAAGTCCTCAGCGTTTCAGATCTAAAATTCCTCTCTCTTATTGTGGTAGAAAACCCAGACAAACATAGAACTCAATAGGAGCTCACAAAGCAAAAATGGAAAATGGTGACCAAGAGTAGATCTAGTGTGATCTAATGCAATGGAGGTGACCAATGAATGGGGAAAACCATCCTATTTATAACAAAATATTAGGGTTATCTAGAACTTGTTGCATGAATAAAATATTATTAATCAAATTCTAGAACCACCCTTTAGGAATATTTTATTATATTTGTTGGAGGGAAAAGGTCTTTTGACTTGGGTCAATTCCTTTATTTATAAACAATAAATAAATAAATAATTTATTTATTATTTTTAGGGAGATGGTGGGAATATAATTAAATAAATAATGATTTATTTAATTATTTAAAAATGATTTAGTCAAATTTAACTAGGAATATTATTAAATAATGATTTAAATAACTTATTCCTAGGAAATAATTAAATAAATAATGATTTATTTAATTAAATTCCTTGTTTTGGGTTAAATATGACCAGGAAATATAGACAAATGTTATTTTACATGGTGAAAGAAATTTTACTTAGGGTAAAATTGGTCTTACATGGTGTACTTGGGTTCATCTAATGATAATGGGTTAGATGACCAAAAAAATGGTATAACAATGAACCTCTTCCTTAGGATGAGGGATCTGTAAAGGACCATTGGTTGTTGAAAGAGGCTTTGTAGAACCTGAAGAAGGTGGCTCAGGGGCAGACGTAGTGGGAGGTTTGTTGTACTGACGGGATATAGTCTGAAGGTTGAGGTCAACGGTAATGGGTTGGTCAGAGTTCATCATGTGAACATGGTAATCAGAGATACCAGATTGAGGAGGTTGAGTGGCCACCTGACCTTCAGGTGGTTGGGTAGCCTGAATCCTTGCTAAGGGAAAGGATTGGTAAACATAGCCGGCTGGATAGGTGCAACACTGGGAGGAACCGAAGGGGAGGCTTGTTGTCGTCGCGATGTTGCTTGAGTCTCCCACATCTGATGCATCTATAGTAAAAGAGGAAAATTGTGGGTGTAATGACCATAAACACCACAATAAGAACAAGGCTTATTCGTGTGAACATGCTTGTCCTGCTTAGGCTGAGTGCCCTGTTGCTGGTTAGAAGTGTTAGGTGCATTACCTTGGGGATTAGGTCCTGGATTACCTGGGGCAGATTTATTTTGGGTGCCTTTCCACTTCTTTTTAGAATTAGGAGGATTAGTCATGCCCTGGTGTGCATATACCTACCCCTGGGGGACTAGTGGCTGCTGTTGTGGGGGTTGAGAAGGCTAGGGATGCAGGGGTGCTAATGCTGGGGGAGATGGAGCACCAGGCTGCAGATACAGATAACAAGGAGGTTGGGTAACATTGTGGTAAATAAGTTGGGCAAAAAGAGGAGGCATGTCATATCCTGGATACATGCTACCGGGAGGGGGAAAAGTGTTGGTGGAGCTGGCCCTCCGTGAGGGAAACCATAACCCATAGGAGGATGAGCATATGGATGAGAGAGGGCTCCAACGATACCATCGGCGGCATGGGATGCCCCCGGTGCGTTGGCAGCACCAGGTCTAGGGAGATTAGGTAAAATAGTATAAACATAACTTGATTGTGCGTAGATCAGGTCATATTTTAACACAATCTGGAGAGGAGCTTCTTCGATTTGAGGGAAATGTGATGCAATATATTTTCTGATAGCAGGGAAAATGGATCTAAGGAACTAGTCCATGTAGACACGTTCTTTGAGGTAGGGGCTCGACATAGGCTCTTTCTTCTCTGCCATTCCTGGACATGATCGGATAGGTGGGTCGCAGAAGATTGATGGAAAGAGGTCAAAATTTCGGTACCAGTGTCATAACGAAGGGGAATCTTTAAATAAGACAGAAAAGCCCAGGCAAGAGTCGAAAAGGTGGTATGAGAGGAGGAGGCCTAATCCACATAACACTTAGAAGCTTCGCCAGTAAGCGTACGTTGGAACAACCGAAGATGGACAAAGTCATCGGTAATGGATTTAGACGAACACCACATGTGGAAAGATCGAACATGGTTTGTAGGATCTTCTCCAACAACACCTTCAAACTTGGGGATGTCAGTAGGGAGCTTGGTTGGCATATAAGGCTAACCAACGTCATGGCGTATGGGGTCATTGATCAACTGGTTAAAATCGGGAAGACTGAGGCCTACCATATAGGGGAGAAAGGGATCATCCGGGATAGTTCCTATTGTGGTCCCATTAGTAGTATTCCCGACATTACGGCCGGGGCTACCACTAGCGTTAGGTCTTGAACTAGACATGGTGAAGGTGACAGGGGGAGAATCGGGGATGGAACCAGAAGGGGAACCCAATGAACCAAAAGAGGGGTTGGCATGTGGACTCGGTGGAGGACTAACTCGAATCCTACACGGAGGAGTAAGTATTCCTACCAGAAATAGAGGATGAAGGCCAAGAAGTCTCCGGGATAAATGCCTTGGGGGGACAATGATGAAAGCACAAATACGACACAAAGGGAAGAGAGACCAACAAAGGAAAGGAGGTGCAGGATCAACTAATTACAATGTTGAAGCAAGGGCAAAGAGGTGCAGGATCAATTTATTAAAATGTTGAAGTCTTTGCCTGGCGGTGTTAATGAGGCTCTTCTTCACTTAGGGTGTGTGTGTTAAATGTGTAAATTTTAATTTTTAAACCCAGATGTTTGTAGAGAAAAAGAAAAATTGTGTTGTATAACTGTAAATAAATCTATAGATAACAGTAAATGAAATTGAATATAAAAGAAATAAACAGCTAATTATGCATTAATATAAACCCAAGGAGGCAGACCTCTCAACAACTAGTCTATGGATGGGAAAAAATCAGTCAAAATACACCAAAATAGATAATGGATATAAATTTGGGAGGGAAAATGATCTAAAGGTCAGATCTGCTGGAAATAGGTGCAGAAAAAAACAAAAAATCAGAGGGAAAATTGCTGCAAATGAGGTGGCGAAAGGCTACAACCTGGAGGGAAATGGAGGGGAACCTAGAGGAAGACCCAAAAAAAACTAAAAAGAGGTGTTTTGGATGGATGAATAACCAATCTGAAGTGGATCTAAAGTTAAAGGATCAGATCTGAAAAATGTCTGAACACACTAAAATTTCAAACTACCTGTTGTAGCTAAAACTCCTCCTAGAAAGGTGGAGGGTACTGAAGCCCTAGGGGGCTAGGTTCCCACTTTGATGAGTCAAAAAGAGCAAGTACAGGTCCAAAACGGGTGGATATGGAGGTCAAACAACCTTGAACAGAGGCCCAGAAAAACCCAGAAAAATCTCAGAAAAATTCCCACAAAAAGTTCAGGTCGCAGTTTCTGACTTGTTTTCTATAGAGGTCGCAAGTTTTGGCCTAATTTCTGCACCTTGAAGCTCCAGTTCGCAGGTTTTGACCCAAAAAGTGTGACCTGCACTTCCGACACTCTCGGGAGCAGGTTTCAGAATTTTTTTTTGTATTAGCTACAGTTGATGCCTCTCACTTACACAATACGTCCGAAAACACACGAAAGTTAGAATTTTTAATGTTTTAGGTTTTTATAATTTAAAAAAAATATCAAGAAAAGAAAAGAAAGAAGATGAAGAGAAATACTAGGGTTTGAAGGAGCTGGTCAGGCAGGGATCTGAAAAACAACAAAGGTCGTAATCGTAAACCCTTGTGGAGTCGCCAGTTGTTAGTATGAATCTTAATTGCAAGCGTACGAAAAAGGCTCACTTTAGATGTGCATAACAAACAACCCTAACATCAAAGATGGCTACCAAATTCTTTAGATCTACAGTTAGTTGACCAAGATAAATGCTACAAACTCTAGATCTATGCAGTGAAAGACATTAAGCAGTAAATAAAAGCAAGAGTTGCTCCATGCATCCAATATACAAGACAAGAATATTTTTAAAGAATTTTTGTATTTTTTGACCCCTGGGAAGGGAACATAGAAATATGTTACCAGTCCCCCTCAATGGGATGGGTTCTTATAAGTCCTCAGCACTTCAGATCTAAGATCTCTCTCTATTGATGGTGTAGAAAACCCAGACAAAAAATAGAACTCAAAGGGAGCTCACAAGAAAAATGGTAGAAAAATATGACAATGACGGAGGATCAAAGTCAGACCAAAAGTATAGATCCAGAGTGATATTTAGGCAACAAAAGGTAGTGAGTGAATGGAAAAACCCTTCTATTTATAACAAAATATTGAGTTAGTCTCTAGATATGGGTGCATAATTAAAATATTACTAAGCAAATCAAGATCCAACTTTTGTGGAATATTTTGTTATATTTTTTGGAGAGAAAAAGAATTTGACTTTGGTCAAATCCCTTTATTTGTAAATAATTAATAAACAAATGATTTATTTATTATTTTAAGGATGTGGTCGAGTAATAATCAAATAAGTAATGATTTATTAAATTATTTATAAATGATTTAGTCAAATTTAACAAGGAATATTATTTAAATAAGGTTTAAATAATTATTCCTAGAAAATAATAAGATAAATAATAATTTATCTAATTAATTTTCCTATTTTGGGTTAAATATGACCAGGAATATTAATTAAACTATTTTTTAACTAATTATTCTTTGAGAAAAATCAAACAAATGTGGATTTATTTAATATTTCCTCATGGGGTTTACTGTTTAGACCATAAAAAACTTAATAAATAAGGATTACTAGGTTATTTTTCATAGTGAAAACAATTTTACTTAGGGTAAAATTGGTCTTACATGGTGTACTTTGGTCCATCTAATAGTAACAGGTTAGATGACCAAAAATTGGTATAACATTGTCACTTTGCCTCCATGGGTTTCGGAAATCCGTTTGCCTCTCATTCGATTACCAATCTTGTCAACATGACCTTTGATCCTATTTGATTCAAATGCTACCAAATTCCAGAGTCGTGTTGCCAATATGTTCAAGAGAAAATCCTTCTACAGTTTGTACATTCTGTGATCCTCTGTTTCAGTCTTGATTCACACTCATATTACCTTCTCTGTTTCATGTCGATGATGTGGGATTCATTATGACCCTCCTTCGATGGATGGCTTCCTGTCGATTTCAGCTCATTATCCAAGAAGTCGATCTAGATACTCCTTTTTAGTACCTTAGAGCTTGCATGCCTTAATGGCAAGTTCTTCACATTCGACGACAGTTCCTCATCATTGGCCTTCGATCGAGTGATTTCGCGGGTGTTTGACGCCAACTCACTGTTCACGTTCTGTGGATTGTACTAGTTGTACCTTGAGATGCATTTTCATTATCGGTGGTTTCTCTCGCGACTGTTAACATCATTCATCATTGGCTGGTAATCAGGTTATTTTCCTTCATGTTCGACTTCAACTCATTTATTCGCATGCTTGAAATTGTACTTGATCTGGTTGTGATGGAGCGCAAGACCTTGGGTTTTATTCTCTAGAGTCTAGGTTGCGAGGCGATATGATTTTTCCATGATTGGATACATGTTTATTTTAGATGGATGGATAGGACCATACCATGAGTCTATATGAGATCCTTCTCAGATGGATGGCTGTGACCATACCATGGTCTCTTTTGTGGATGGCTGCGTCCATATCTTGATTCATGTATTTACGTCAGAGATTCTAGTTATGTATTTGTATCTATGCTTGATTTGCAGGTCTCCCGACAGCAGTGTCTGGTTCCTTGCACGTACTTGTAAAGTATTTCACCCCTCACTCATGTTT
Organism: Pinus albicaulis; assembly: GCA_034641835.2. Taxonomy (NCBI): domain Eukaryota; kingdom Viridiplantae; phylum Streptophyta; class Pinopsida; order Pinales; family Pinaceae; genus Pinus; species Pinus albicaulis. The sequence goes on from JAXQQM020067078.1 coordinate 35,163, forward strand.
AGACTTCATACTTTAGGTAGCATATGTTACACAAAAATTTGTCACCGTCCCTGTACTCCCCGTTCCTTCATCTTGGAGGACCCATACAATGACCCTTGTGTACTTTCCAAGCATGGAATAGATACCCCTAAACCATAATTTATCTGCCAATTCATCTCCCTTTACATGTTTTCTGGAAGATCCCTATAAAAACCTAGTTTTCAAGGTCGGTGCTTTGTCTGTGTCTGACCCGTGCCGATAACAGAGATTTACACTGAGACCCGCATTGATCAGTGCTCTGTCTTAATATCAGACCCACGCCGATCCTCTTTTCGAATTTTTTTTAAATAGAAAGGAGGCTTCCATGACTAGAAGCTTTGTGAGGCCGCAAGATAGAAGTTTTTTTTGAGGATATGGCCGAGGAATTCCCCTTTGGGCTTCTTGTTCCCAAGAAATAGCAACTACTCCAAAGGATAAGCTCTTTTCCCATTATTTGAGGGCACATAACCTCCTCCTCAATTGTTATATAAGGAGACCTCTTTCATCTTTGTTGCCTTAGTAAGAGTCAGAGTTAGAATAGAGATAAGAAGAAATTATAGCTTCGGGAGAATAATGCAGAGTGTTATTGTTTTTGAATGTTGAGAACATAGTGAGATATTAGACCTTTGTGTATGAGGGTGTTGAAAATGTTCTTGGATACAGACCTGTCGAAGGAGAGTCTCAACATCAAGGCTTGGTTGTAAACTCCCCTTGTATTTATCATAATAAAATGCAACTGATGTTTATCTTCCACTCTTGTTTACATTTATAATGATATTTCTAGCATTCCTGGATCAATTAGATAGGTTGTAATTGTTTTATGTTTGTCGTGATTTTATGCTTGTCATGGTGTCTTGATTGTCTGTACAGGTAATCGAATGTTGGTATCATCATGCATCAATCTTGAGAAGGACGATGGATCAAGAACTCTTGACAAAATACGACAACATAACATTAGGACAATGTGAGTCATCTTCCTTGCTCTGAATTTCATTTACAATTTAGGAAGGTAGATGATAGTATGTTCTTATAGTTTCTAACCCACCCTAGGACTAGAGGGATCGCCTCTGTCTGTAGAGGGGATTTAGCTGGACAACAGAAAGTGATATGTTCTTTTAAATAAGAAATTATAACTTCTGCAAATGAACAAAGTAATGGTCATCAAATTCATATTGGATCATGTTTTGGAAGTAAGGACAAGAAAATTTTGTGTTTCAGAAAATATGTTAACTCCCAAGGTATATAAGATATATTTTTGTAGCAATTAGAAAATTTTTGATACATACTAATTTCATGAGGCAACCCAAAAGGATGCTTCCCAACATCCATGGATGCTATCTTTAGAAAACCTATTGCATCCTTACCAAAATCACATTGCGTTATGTTTACAGATATTAATTCATGCCACCCCTATGCTTGATGGCTTCCATTTCTTCCGTTGCCCAAAAATGTTGAGTTGATTGCCTAACCTAAGTATGGTGGACTACCCAATATTGGTTGATTAGGATGTGCCTGAATGTTGCCATATGCTTGAATCCAATTTTCTCCTTGTATCCATGGAGGGACTGAGTAGCCCAAGTGTCCACTTGTGTTACTAACCCCAACACTGAGTGCAGGTGTCATATAAACACAATTAGGATTTAAACCTACACTAGCAGGGGTAGAAGAGGTCGGCATAACCCCTGGATGATTGCGAGGGACTTGGATTTTAATCAGGTCTTGGTATGATGGTATGTGCTCTACAATGTGGTCCAACGTGTTAGACATCAACCAATTTTCCTCAAACTAGCTTGTACCATGGTGTTCCTTGCTTGTCACCCCTCCTCTTTTTTCCAACTCTTGTTGAACCTTTCTTGCCTCTCTCTCTTGCCTTGCCAATTGATTTTGATGTTCCTTATCTTCCCTTGTTTTATGTCTTTCCAGCCTTTCCTTTGCTTGAGCTTATGCTGCTACAATCCTTGCAGTTATCTTTTCATTCGCTAACTCCTTCTTTCTCTTTTTGGATTCTTGAATTTCATTCTTTTTACATTCAGAATCGAACATTAAATTCATATAATCTTCAAATGTCACCAATTGTGAACTCCTCCCCAAACAAAGATAATGTGATGTTGAGTTCTTTGATTGGGCCTTCACTCTCTCTACTGGTAGCTTTTGGAATGCACCAAGTATTCTCTACTTTTTTGTACCATGCTCCTCAAGACCTAACACTTGGATTTCAACCTCCAGGACAATTGATTGGCCCCCATTGTTGTCAGGTACTTCATGTTGAATAGGCTCCTCTTCCAGTGATCCATTGTCCACAAAATAATGATCACTTTCGGTGTTCAAATTTGATGGTTGTGAAGGCATGCCCATGATTTCCTCATTGGTGGTAGACACATTATTTCCAGTTATATTCATCACAACCTCTGCCAACCATGATGGTGCACTTACTTGGGTTGGCATGCTCAATTTCTCATTGCTTAATTCTATTGCATTTTCATTCCCTTGATCAACTACATCACATGGAATATCACATGCATAATTGGTAGGTGGTTCGGTGGGTGTGACAACCTTATTGATATTGATAGTTGGTTCATGATTGAACTGTGTCTCACTGACATGTTCATCATCATCACCATAGAACAACCCTTCAGAAAGGGACATTATACCTTCAACAACAACTACATCTTCTTGGCCACCGGCATGGTCTTGTAAGTTCCATGCTTCTCGACCTTCCACTTCAAATGATTGGTTATAACCAGTATCATGCATAAGATCATCAACATTAACTGGCCATGTACCAATCCTCCTAAATCCATCCTTGATATTAGAAGGCGTGAGAGCCCTTTTAAATTCTTTACTTGCAAGCTCAGCTAACTCAATCCTCTTTACTTCCACCCTTGGATTATTTGTGATCCAAAAAGCTTGCTTGACCCTAAAATAGTTCTTGAAAGTCCCAAACATGTTGACATCGAGGGGCTGCAATTTGTGAGTGGTATGAGCCGGCAATGTTAACATGCCAATGCCCAAATTATAGGCCTCCTCGATTGTCGCCACATCCATGTGGCTTCCATGGCCATCTAAAATCAGTAAGTGTTTGGTTTTAGGTGAGACACCACTTGGTACAGAAGAAACAAAGTGGCAAAGCGAATTGAGGAATAGTTCCTTTTTCATCCATGCATGTGGATGTTCAACCGTGTGTTAGAAATTACGGCAGAAATAATAAACAATTTACCGAGAGGAATAAACATAAAAAGGCCAGCAAAAAATCATAAACATAAACACAAATGTTTCTCCGGGAAAACCCCAAACTCGGGGGAAAAACCAAACCAATGAAATTTCATTAACCATTGGCCAAAACCCTGGCCAATCCGGCCAAGTGAGCCTTCATCGCTCACCTCTAGGCCTACATTACAATGAAGTATTCCTAGTCTTTTATAGGCTCCATTACATGCAATACCATGGGTCGAAAACCATGGGTGCACAATACCATGTGCCCCAAAACCACTACTATATACCTTTGTCAACACTGAATCTATCCTGAGTCAAGTTTACCTAACACCGTGCATGCACCTGGTTCACAATTTTGTATATAATTTTTTAAATGAATTTTACCTTTAAATAGATAAAATCCTGGTATTGATGAATAAATTGAATTAACAAAGAATTTTGATCCACTCCTTTCTCTTAGGAAATATCTTAGGCACATTTCTACTCCCTCGCAATTACCCACATACCACAATTCCTTCCTTCCTGTAAGCATGTTTCATCACGGTTCCATGTATGGTATGGGACATATGAGTGTTGCTCATGTGCAACAGAAATCGTGTTATAGTACTTGGAAACAATTGCAGGGCATAGATTTAAATCCCTATCTCTTTCAAAGCCCTCGATTGTATGTAACACAAGGTCTAGATGCCTCTTTTTAAACCCAATCCACCATGATTTACGAGGAAAACTATCTTTGAAGGGATTTGGCGTCCCTTGATAGATTTGATCTAATGTGGATTTAAGTTGTATAAGCTCTAACCCATGTCCCAATTGGACCATCTCCTTACACCACTTGACCATCTCGTCCTCCTCCTCTTTAGTCATTAGACAACCCATTTATCAAATAATGTATGTTAGAGGCAACAATACGATGTTTTTTTTCAGATGCATGGCCCTGAATACCCCTTAAACCCGATGTAATCAATTGTAGAGAGCATGTATTGCTTTGTCCAGCCTCTAATGGCACTGATTTTCTTTGTTGAACTTGCACCTTGCATTATGGTTGAAGGTCGCTTTGTGGTTGATGGTGGGTTGGGATGATCTGCTACCACAAAGTCCTTTTCAACGACATTTCTAGGAGAATTAGGAGCATTCACATCACCCCTCGTATTCTCATCTAATGAACTGATCCACAGCTAGACGCCCCTCTTCCCTCACCTCATCCTGTTCCTTGTCCGATTTGTAATAGAAACTTTTGGCATGGATGTAAAAAGCTGCAAATTTACCACGAAATTCTGATTTAATTTATTTTTTTTATTTTTCCCAGTAGTTCACCAATCATTCATGAACTGGAATTACATGTAATTAGCTCTTAAAAATAAGTATAGAATTAATAATACAACATCAAAATTATATTTGAGTACAACATGAGTAAGGAATTTGATAAGTATTACAACAGAACTGTATAGAGTAAACTGTATTTATGTATGAATTCTAATATCAACATGACAAAGATAAGTAATACTTATTGATTGTTAACAACATGGCATGGCATCTTCTATTGTTTGTTGTGAACTCTTGCATTTGTGTAGCCAAATTGGTATTTTACTTAACAGAGTTCAGGTTGCATCTAAGTGTATATTGTGTTATCAACAAGGATTTTATCTTAATGCTAAAACCAAAACTAGTAATCCATTCATATCAATGAATAATTTTGTGAATTAGTTGAGACTACAGTTGAACAGACTTGGTTTACTTGAATAGTTGAATTCAGATTACATTGTTACTTTGAATTATTGAATGATTTGCACTAAATTGTATTTAAATTATGTATGACTTCTAATATCTGCATGAGAAAGATAAGTAATACCTATTGAATGTTAACAACATGGCATCTTCTATTGTTTTTTGTGAACTCTTGCATTTGTGTAGGAAACTTGTGCATTTTGTATTTTGAACAAAAATAAACCTTGTTGAAAACCCTAGTGGATGAAAAATAGGGAAAATTTTTCCCCATAACCCTTCAGAATAGTTCTATTTTCAGTGGGAAACCAGAAATTCGAATTGTGTAAGAGACAAGTGTAACCCTCATCTGATTTGTGATTGGAATTTGAGAAGTGTGAGGTTTAAATATGCTGAAGCCTTTATTTACTCTACTAAAACAGAAATTAGAAGTTGAATTCTTATGTTGTAAATGGACAGGAAAGAGTGTTTGCATGAGATTTTTTTATTCATGGTAGTTCAACCCCTATTTTATAATTTTTGGCATAGTTTTATAGAGTTTTAAAGAGAGGTTAAGCCATGTGTGTGGCTGTTAGAACAATGGAAAATTGCAAGGCACTGCTTACAGTCTTGTTTTGATCCTTATACCTTCTGAAAGTGACAAAGGTCGCCTTATCTTCTACTATGGAGATGAGAAAGTATAAGTATAAACCTCAGTTTCTATCTTCTACTATGTTGCTACAGGATATCAAACTAGACCTTTTATGTTGCTGCTAGCTTCACAGTTCCTTTTTTATTTTCTACCTTTAATACTAGACCTGGTGCTTTTCTTATGGTTCTTGGTTTGAGAACTTATTCTACAACTTAGGCCTCCTAGTTAGGACTTTGTTTTTCACTGTAAAATAATTTTGGATTAGGTATATAAATGCATTTATTGGGTGTAGTCCAGGTCCTTCTATAAGGTTACTTATTTACTTGCTTATAGGGATACTTCTTCAAAGAAATTAGGATTGAAAATTTTACAAATTGTCACATCATGTTAGATTGAAGGACTACTACTAGCCATGGATTGAATGATATAATTATTTGAATAGGATGAGTATGCTACTTCTAGTCATACCTTAAATATAACTTATGTGGCTATTGTATATCTCGGACTTGATAAGGAGGCTACATCGCTACTTCTAAAGAACTTGGTCTTTGACTAGAGCTCTCAGATTTCTGAACAAGAATGAAGAAATTTCTCTATATATATACCTTTGAAAAATTCAAACTTCATATTTCTAGATTTCGAACCCCTATAATGGTATTAGGAAACTCTAAATAATGCTTCTTAGTCTCTTCATGATCTCAGCCTCTTATCATAGGTTTAACTATGTTGAAGCCTTGATTTACTCTGCTAAAAAAGAAATTAGAATTTGACTTCTTGTGTTGTAAATGGACTTCTAAGAGTGTTTTCATGAGCTCTATTTTATTCATGGTATTTCAACCCCTATTTTATACTCGCTGGCATAGTTTTAGAGAGTTTTAAAGAGAGGTTGAGCCATGTGTTTGGTTTTGGGAACAACGGAATATTGTAATGCACTACTTACGAGTCTTGTTTTGAGCCTTATACTGAGCCTTATACCTCAACATTCCATGAGATTCAAGGTGATAGTTGTGAAATTTTCAAACTGAAACACTACTGCAGTGATAGATTTATTTCACCTACTTATTTATGATAAGTTATTTACAGATTTTTTGCTAGTAAATTATGAAATAAAGAAAAATGCAGTATTCAATTAATCATAAGCAGAAAATAGAACATAACATATATAACGAAATAGAAACAATAAAATGAACACAGTTATTTTTGGACAATTTTCCTCGGAAAAACCTAATGCGGGAAAACCAGTGCAGTAGATGAGGGTTTGTATTATTCTTCAGCAAGGAAAAATATTTTACAAGAATTAGATGAGAATACTTGTAGAATACACCTGATATGAATTCCTTGATCCTTTGGGAAAATTTCTGACACCCGGAGGACATCCTAGCTCCCTCCGCATCACTCCGTGTGATCTTCTGCACAGTTCCTGTGACGGACTGTGTCATTATACGTGGGGACTCAGTGTTGCTGCTTAATGCTATCCTCTGTGGCCCTCCTATTGCCTTTATTTGCCTTTGTTGACTTCCCCTTCCTTCTTCTGCCTCTGCAACTCTCCCTCTAAAATCAAATTCTATTCCTTTGGAATCGATTTCCTTTGGGTATTGAGTGTGTGCCCGACTTACTTTCCAAATGACCCTTAAGCCTTCTCTTATAATCTTCTCATTGATGAATCAAGGGCTCAGATTAGATCTCTAATCAATGGCTAAGATTAAAAAATGACTTGATCTTCATTCTCTAGAATATTATCACTTTGTTTTATTAATACCCTTTAATTATTTAATTTCCCTAAGTTTAGACTTAGGGACCATATTAAAATAATTAATTATCTTAATAAAACATGAACTGAGTGGAATTTTCACAAACGGTTTCTAGGTTATTTAGAATATTGATGTCCAAGCCTCCTCAAAAAATATGAGACTTGGAACACTTTCCAAAGCTACAAAAATCAACACTCCCTCTTAGTAAGGAAATTGTTCAAGAAAAATACCAACTGCATCTGCTCTGACCTGAAGCATCTACTATGTTGTTTATGTCTTGAAAAATGCCCCTCATCTGCTGCACTGCTGCCCTCTATACAGCTAGGCCCATGACACCATCTTTTTCACTGCCTCATCGTACTGTAGCTCCCTCTGAATTTCGAGCCTATCCATTCCTCTACTGGAATGGATTCTTAACCATCCCCATCTTTTCTCTGAAGTAAGAAAACTTAATCTTACCCAGAGCTTTTGTGAGGATATCTGCCACCTGTTACCCGGTAGGAATGTACTTCAACTATATATCTCCCTGTTGGACATAGCCTCTGATGAAGTGGCACCTGATGTCAATGTGCTTCGACTGATCATGAAACAAAAGATTTTCAGAGAGCTTGATGCAACTCTGATTATCACACAAATTCTGGTTGGTTCCATCCTCTTATTGAGTAAGTTCATGAGAAACTTACGAAGCCAAATGACATCACACGAAGTTGTGTAAGCTACCATATATTTAGCCTCAGCTACGCTCAGCCCACGGATTTTTGATTCATAATGCACCAGGAAGTCATTCCTGATCCAACACTGAAACAATGCCCACGGTTACTCTTCCGATCTACTGGACTTCCAATCTAGTTTGCATCAGTGAACCCACTCAACTAGATTTCATTAACCTTGGTTTACCTCAATCCAAACTCGACTGTCCCCTTCAAGTATCGAAGAACATGTTTGGCTACTACCCAGTGAGCCCTCCTTGTTTCTACCATTAACTAACTGAGGATATTCACAGCATAACAAATGTATCGTCTAGTGTTGACCAAGTACATCAATGATCATATGAGCTGCCTATACAAGGTATGATCATCCTCATCATCCTCAGATGTGTCTATTTTCTTCCATTTTGTGATCATTGGTGTAGCCATGGGTCTACAGTCCTCCATATTAAATCTCTTCAGAATATTTGTACTATATCTTCCTTGCCCAAGGAATATTTTTCCCTTCTACTGCCATATTTCCAAACCCAGAAAATAGTGCATCTGCCCTAAAACCTTCATGTCGAATTATTTAGCCATATTTTCCTTACAGTCTTTGATGAGCCTAGATGATCCGATCAGAAACATATCATCTACATATAACATCAATATTAGAGGCTCATACCCTACTTTCAAATAATAGAGGTTGGGATTTGCGTCACTCTTGAAAAATCCCATCTTCTGCAAGTAGTCGTCAATTCAGCCATACCAAGCTCTAGGGGCTTGATTCAGTTTGCACAAGGATTTCTTAAGCCTGCACACATGAGTTTTGTTCTCATGCATCTCAAAGCCCTATGGTTTTTCTTTTTACACTTCCCTTTCTATCACCCCATTCAAGAACACAGTCTTAACATCCATGTGGCAAATTTCCCATCCCATCTGCACTGCAAGAGAGATGATGGATCTGATTGAAGTATACCGAGCTACAGGGGTGAAGGTTTCTTCATAGTCGATCCCTTCCTTCTGTGCGTACCCATTAGGCACAAACATGGATTTGAATTTCTTTATGTTGCCATCTGCAACATATTTAATCTTGTAGATCCATCTCGAACCTAAAACCGACCTGTTCGGAGGTCTAGGAACTACTTCCCAGACATCATTTGTCATGATGGGGCTGTATTCCTCCACCATAGCATCTACCCACACCTGATGCTAAGCTTCCTCCTAAAAAATAAAGGGTTATCCAGCCTGTGCTACCAATGCTTGGTACCTGTATGGTTTCCTGCATTCCCTCTTCTCATTTTTAGGAGCTCCAACAAACTCCTTTGCATCCCTCAGATTTTTTTGTAGTTCTTTGCTCGTCCTTCCATTAGCGGTGTGTGGATTCACTTGCTCTCCTTCTTGAACTTCCTTAGAAAAGCTTTCCTTAGGATCCTTGTGCCTTAGGGAGGAACTAGAGCCATCATTTGTAGGCTGTTGTGGATGGACCAATGGATCCTCCTTAAACTGCGTAACTGAATACATTTCTTGGGATTTCTTGAAGGCTCTCTCCTCCATGAACTTCACGTCCCATATTACTACTATCTTCCTATTCTCGGGAATATAGATGCAGTAAGCCTTCACATTCTCACTATATCCCACAAGGTACCCTTTTTCAACAGTTTGATCCAATTTCTTCCTCTTCTCATCAGGTACATGGCAGTATGCTATACTACCAAATATCCTAAAGTGGCTTACTTTAGGCTTGCTGCCAGTGAACACAGTCTCAGGAGTAACCTTACCCAATGGATTATGAGGAACCCTATTTTGCACATACACGATTTTATTACAAGCTTCAGCCCACTGAAATTTGGGCATGTCTTGATCATACAACATTGCCCTCGTAGCTTCGACAATAGTCCTATTCTTCCTCTCTGCGACCCCATTCTGCTCTAGATTATATGGATCAGTCCATTCTCTCTTGATGCCTTCATTTGCACAGAATCTTGTGAACACTAGTAGAAAATGATGAAATTAGTGACTAGGTGACTAAAAATGTTAGTCACTGCAATTATTTCAAGTGAATTACTACTAAACTTGAGCAATTTTAAGTGACTGAACTAAAAATGACTAACTTAAATGAATAATTTAGTGTAGGGATAAAATATACGACTAGATAATAGGTGACTAAACTAAAAACGACTAACTTAAATGACTAATTTAGTCTATGACTAAAATATATGACTAGATAATAAGTGAGTAAACTAAAAGCGACTAACTTAAATGACTAATTTAGTGTAGGACTAAAATATATGACTAGATATAAGTGACCAAAATAATAATGATTAACGTAAATGACTATTATAGTCCAAGAATAAAAATATGACCAAATAACAAGTATACGAATTAGTCATTTATGTTAGTAATTTTTAATTGTGTCACTCCGGAAATGGAAAATTTCAATTTTGATACCGAAGTGTCACATTTCACTATAGGGGTCTCTGATTCGATCTGCAGTGTTAAAATTTAGAGACAATGGGGTCTCTGAATCCATCTATAGTGTTAAAATTTTGAATACCCTTTTGTCTCTAAAGTTTAACACTAGAGGGTTGTTTCTACTATTAGTACTTTAGCAACAAATCCTCTTGGCATAGGATTACTTATTGAATCTCGGGGATATCCAAAAGCGCAAATTTATGGGGTTTTTTGTGCGACTAGATCACTAGCACTGAAAACCATTTTCCCTCTCATATACATTATGATACGTGTAAAATGTACCCTAAAACCTGGTTAAATGTTCTCTTTATACACTTGTAAGTATCATATGTGATTTGAAAGCCTCCTAATTTCATTAAGGTCCAATGACGAGGCTCTAAGAACCAATTGTGGTGTGCAAAAGTTTTGAATGGTAGACACATCCCTCATAGAGGCCATAGAATATCCCTTTGAGAATATAATTAATGCGGTGATTTGAAATGTGGTCACTGATTATTTAGGACTTAAGTCCCTTTTTTTCCTTCCTTGACCATAGTAAAGGCCATGAGACCCATTCTTATCATGCAAAACATACTAAATGACCATATTCCTAGCTAGAGGTATTGTTCATGGCAATTGAGCATGAGAACAATTAATTTAGGGACTAAGGCCCTTGTTTTCCTCTCCTAAACATAACATAGATACTAACTCCCACATGTGATGATAAATACCTCCCATGGTGCTCATATCTCGAATTAAGACTAAATATCCATTAAAGAAGACCTATGTGGTTTTTAAGGTCCACTTCTCATGTTACACTTCGACTGGTGATCTTTTCCTCCTCTTGTTATTGTCCACGAATTTATTTCCATGCCTTTATATCAATAGCTATTAATCTTTTGTTTTTTAATCATTTTAATTTAGAAAAAAATATTTTAACTATCTACTTACATTTTTCTAATGACATAGAAAAAAAAAAAAAAAAATTTTATAAAAGTCGATACAAACGTAAAAATAAGAAAAAAAAACTAAAAGAAATTGAATAAAAAGTAGAAAAACTATTTAAAAGAAATATTATCTATAATCTCTTCCTTCTAACAACATATTACACCCTCTTCAAGAAAAAAGACTTGAAAAATAAATAAAGAAAAAAAAAGAATATTTAAAAGTATCTTCCTTATTATAAGCTATAACATTCTCTATTTATTTTCCATTTGACACCGAATTGAGATCCCTCCTTGTTTCCCTCTTCATTTTTTTTCACAGTGATATCGATTTTTCTTTTTGCTTTTATATTTCCCTTTGCCCATTTATTAATTTGGCGGGTTTTTAACATTTCATGGTTTCAAAGTATATGCATTTATTAATTTGGTGGGAATTTTAAATTTCATTGTTTGAAAGTCTTTTTCAACTGCAACTGAAAACCTGCAATAACAACTAGAAATGGCTCTAATTTTTAGAAACAGATCGCTCAAGGTGTGTAAATCTTTTCCAATGTCCATTGCAACACAGTATACACCTTTTTTCTTTGGTTTTATAGACTTCCAAAATGTTGGAATAGATATGAATACTTGCAAAAATTTTACCAATGATTTGGCAAACCCCAAAATCTATACCTGTGGCTCTGCTAAATTTATTCACCCAAAATGGCTGAGAATGCTCCATGCTGCAGAGGGTAACGAAGAAAGTACAGAAATCCTGAAAAAACTTTGCAACATATTCATTTCTTACTCTAAGATTGACATTGAACCCTTTCTCCAGAAATCAAGACTATAACTCTCGCCAAGTTTGGTAGAACAAGTATTGAGAAAATTTGAAAATGCAGGGATGTAGGCTTTTATGTTTTTTAAATGGGCATACAAACAACATCGGTACACACACAATGTTGAGGCTTATCACACTATTATTGGTAGATTAGGAAGGATAAGGAAGTTTGAGCTTATATGGCTTGTAATAAATGATATGAAAGACAAGGGGCTTTTGACCCAAGAAGCATTTTCTCTGGTGATCAAGTGGTATGCCAGGGAACATATGAATAAGGAGGTGATCGAACTTTCAAAAACATGGGAAAATTTGGCCTGTTACCAGAATTGGCTTCCTTTAATAATATCCTTATTTATTTGCGCAAATTGGATAATAATATATCAGATTGTGTTCTTCCCAACTATAAGGTAATCATCACAAATGCTGAAAGAATTTGATATATTTCGATTAGGGTATTTATTTTGAATGTGTTGTGTTCTAATAAATGTGTGTGAGGTGTTCCTGGAGGATTTAATCCATCGTTTGTAATGGTTTTCAGTGGGGTTACTATATGATTGAATTTTTGAAATAGTTTTGTAACTATGCACATGCTTTTTCATTTTGGTAAAGCAAGGTTGTGAAGTGGAGCAGTATGGAAAACTGGGGACATTGAAGAGTGGAATGGGTCTAGCTATGGTAGGGATAGAACCTCAATTCACTTAGTCTTAGATAGTGAATGCTGGAAGAGAGTGGGGATGTCGCAGGCAACAATGAGCACTCACAGAGGCCATTACCTTATAATGCCAATGGAGCAATGAGTCAGTCTCCTCAGTCTCAGATAGTGAATGTTGGAAGAGAGTGGGGATGTTGCAGGAAATAATGAGCACTCACAGAGATCATTACCTTAGAATGTCGATGGGGCAGTGAGTCATTATTAAGTGAGATGGAATAAGTTTGCAGATGCACTTGGTCTCTATGAATTTGCTCTGGAAACAGAGCCTATCACCCTGGAGGCTCACACTTCCTATCACCGTGGAGGCTTACATTGGAAATGGAATTTGTCTCTAAATACAATGTCTCATTCCAAAGGAATTTGAATGCTTTGCAGAAGCTCTTGCGCTTGATCCCTAGAATGATTTTTCCCTCACGCATTGTGGAGTTTTGTACAAAGATGAAGGGCACTTGCTAGATGCAATACATGTTTTTTTTTTGTGAAACCAGCTCCAAAAATAGAAGAAAATAGAGATCAACGCCTTAGAAATCAGCCACTTCGAGGGGGCAGCCTCTAATACATTATATAAATGAACAATTCTTGGATGCTGGAAATGAACAAAACCTCCTTCTATATATAGGAGTCCATTGGGCCACAATATAATCCTAGCCGACCTAACAATAATAATGTAAGGGCATAATAATAACAATATTGGGGTTACAGGGGTACAACAATAACAATAAGGGGGCTACACTAATAAAAATAAATAACTAAACTAGTAATATAGGGACCTAACATGCCCCTCTCCTTCAAAAAAGTGTTGTCCTCAACGCTTGAGTAGCTCTGGGTACTTCTGTATAAAATTCTCATCCTCCCATGTAGAATCTTCAGTGGCTAATTTCTTCCACTTGATGAGATAGTCTAAAATTGATTGATTTTGTAGTTGTCAAGTTCTTGTTTCCGTGACTGCTTCAAGTTCCAATATTATTTTTCCTTCCTCATCAAGTTTTGGAAATATTGTTTGAGTTGGAAGATTTTCACCTATAAGCTTCTTTAAGCATTAAACATGGAAAAATGGATGCACTCGCGAAGAAGCAGGAAGCTCCAATTTTTATGCCATAGTACCAATCTTTTGCAACACCTTGTAAGGACCATAGTACTTTGGCGATAATTTATTATCCTTCTTAGCTTCCTTGAGGGACATTTTTTTGTGTGGTTGTAGCCGTAAAAATACCCAGTCTCCTACATCAAAACTTCTATTGCTGCAATGTTGATTTTCCTGTTGTTTCATTTGATTTTGTGCCAAATTTAGGTTATCCTTTAAGAGTAGGAGAACTTATTGTTGATTCTCGATGTGATCTTTCATTGCTTGAACCTTAGAATTTTCTCTTAAATATGATGTGATGGAGGGTGGATGATATCCATAAAGTGCCATAAACATGGTCATTTTTGCTGGAGTATGGAAGGAAGTGTTATACCACCATTCAGCGAGAGGTAACCACTTGACCCATTTTTTTTTTTTTATCAGATACAAAACAACGAATATATCCTTCCAAAAATTTATTCACTATCTCAGTTTGACCATCAGATTGAGGACGATAAGAAGAGATATGAGCTAGTTGAGTACCCAAATAAGAAAATAACTCCATCTAAAAATTTCCAGTAAAAATGGGATCTCTGTCACTCACAATAATCTTCGGGTTTCCATGTAGCTTTTAAATTGTTTCCATAAATGTAGTAGCAATTTTACTTGCTTTAAATGGATTAGATAATGCATAAAAGTGTACATAGTTGGTAATTCTATCAACTACCGCCATGATGACACTCTTTCCTTCGTACTTGGGTAAACCTGTGATAAAATCCATTGAAATCTCCTCCGAACATTGACTTGGAATGCATAAAGGTTGTAGCAGACCCAGGGTCTTAATTGTCTCAAGTTTATTTTGCTGGCAAGCCAAACATTCCGCTACAAACTTTTGAATATCAAATTTAAGGCCATCCCAAAAAAATTCTTTCTTCACCCTATGGTAAGTTTTTAAAAATCCCGAGTGACCTCCTAAAGGAGAAGTATGCGATTCCAAAAGAATCTTTTGTTTTAGTTGGGAACTCTACAAAGGTATAAGAGAAATCATTTTTCCAACTAAATGTATCAGATGTACTAGGATATTGTTGCAACTTTTGAATGAGTGTCCACACTTCTTATTCCTTCTTCCATTCATCCCTTGCTTCGATTATCCAATCTGGTTGGATAATAGAAATGGCACAAAGCAATGCTTCTACCTCTTCATTCTTTCTTGAGAGTGCATCTGCAACAACATTTAGCTCCCCTTTTTTGTATATTATTTCAAAGTCATAACATAACATCTTTGTGACCCACTTTTGCTGCTTTTTTGAAGATAGTCTTTGTTCCAAAAAGTGTTTAAGACTATCATGATCAGTTTTTACCTTGAAGTGTCTTCCCATTACGTAAGGTCACCATTTCTCTAGTCCATGTAGTATTGCTAACATTTCCTTCTCATAAATAGATTTCTGTAAATACTTTCCTTTGATTGGACGACTTTCAAAAGAAATGGGTCTTCCTTCTTGCATTAAACACCAATTCCATTTCCTGAGGCATCACATTCCACAATAAAGTTTTTTGTGAAATCTGGCGTAGCTAAGACCGGTGCTAGGCACATTGCCTCTTTAAGATGTTCAAAGGCCTTAGTTGCTTCAGGAGTCCATGTAAATGCATCTTTCTTCAATAATGTTGTTAGAGGTGCTACTATTCTCATATAATTCTTAACAAACTTGCGATAATACCCTGTTAACCCGAGAAATCCTCACAACTGCTTTATGGTTGTGGGGACTTTCCATTCCTTAATGGCTTTAATTTTGTTAGGGTCTACCTTAACACCCTCGTGAGATACAATATGACCCAAATATTCCACCTCTTGTACTCCAAAGAAACATTTGGATGCTTTTGCATATAATTGTTTTTCTCGCAATAGTTTGAGCACCCTATCAACATGTTGAACATGATCCTTCCAAGACCTACTGTATATTAGTATATCATCAAAAAATACTAGCGCAAATTTTCTAAGGAAGGGTTTGAAAATGGAATTCATCAACCCTTGAAATGTAGAAGGTGCATTGGTAAGGTCAAAGGCATGACCAAAAATTCATAATGACCCTCATGAGTTTGAAATTCTGTTTTGGGAATATCTTCAGTCTTCATTCTAATTTGATGATATCTTGAACGAAGATCCAACTTGTTAAAATAAATTGCTCCATGTAATTCATCCAATAATTCATCAATCACAGGAATGGGAAATTTATCTTTAATAGTGAGCTTATTGAGCTCCCTATAATCTGGACACATGTGCCATGATCCATCCTTCTTGTGCACCAACACTACTGGAGTAGAGAAAGAACTTTGACTAGGTTGAATTATACCAGCCTCTAACATTTCTGCAATCATACGTTCAATTTTTCTCTTTTGTACATAAGGATATCTATAAGGTCTGATGTTTGGAGGAACACGTCCTGGAATCAAATGAATAGCATGATCATGATCACGAATAGGTGGGAGTCCATTGGGACTTTCAAACACCTTAGAATGATTGTCCAAGACTTTTTGGAGATCTGAAGAAATAGATCAACTTGATGTTGGAACTTCTAGTGAGCATAATTGTTCAATTACGCCTCGTTGTTCTTTCTTCAGAAGCTTTGTCATGAAATTAGAGCTTGTTATCTTTCCTGACTTTCCTGCAATACCCTGTAATTCGACTTCCATCCTTCTGAAAAAAAATTCAAGAAATTTTCTTGAAAATTAAAAGCTAGCGTCCCCCAAAATTGTAACCATTGTACTCCGAGTACAACATCAGTGCCTCCCATTGGAATGGAAAGCATTGGACTATTGAATACATATTCCCCCATGGTTAGCTTGATATTATGGAATTTTTCGGAGAAATTTATAGTTCCTCCATTTGCAACCATTAGTTGGCATTCTGGTGCTGGGTATAGGAAACAATTCAATTCCTTGGCTACCTTACAATGAATAAAATTATGGGTATTGCCTGAATCAATCAACACTATAACCTTTTTCTTCTTGATATGTCCTTCTATATTAAGAGTTTGAGGAGTGGTAATTCCTGCCAATGCATTACACGATATGGCCAGACTCATTTCTTCCTCTTCTAGGGTTGGTTCCTAGTGTATATCCTCTTCTTTTGAAGATTCTTGTTCATTTTTTTCTTCCTCTTCAAAATCTATGTAAAATAATTTCTTCTCAGCACACTTATGACCTTTAGTGTATTTGCTATCACAACTGTAGCAAAGCCATTTTGCTCTTTTTTCTTCCAATTGTTGTGGTGTCAACCTTGTAGGTTGTGGAAGTCTAGAAGTAGGAACACTTCCATATTTATAGATGTGAGTGGTAGGCTTCCTTGTCACCATAATTTTACATTCAATTTTTCTTGCCAACCTAAATGCCTTCTCCGATGAATCAGGTTCCCAAACACGAACTTCATGTTGTATGTTATCCTTTAAAGTCCCTATGAAGACATCAATCTTGTGTTCCTCTGGAATATCAGTTACCCTTATATTCAATTTTTGGAAGTCCTCAATGTGCTCCACCATTGAACCATTTTGTTTGAGATTTATCAATTGGCTAAAGAAGTTGTTGCTCTTTGTATCCTCATAATGTGATATCATTTCCTCCGTAAAAATTGACCAGGTGAAAAAAAATTTATGGGAGAAAAGCCATCGATACCATACAAATGTATTATGTTATAAATGTAAAGTTCCAATGCATACCTTTTGTGTGTTTTTCACATTGTTGAAATCAAAATATTTCTCCATCTATAGTATCCATGTTACAGGATCCTTGCCATCAAAATTCCTCATATCCATCTTTGGAATATGGTGGTTCTTTCATCCAACATTAGAGTTTATGAAATCACGATTAACATCTATTTTGTTCTCATCATGTGTTTATTCTACTATATTTTCGCCATTAGGAATAACCTTAACTTGGTCGAATAGAGACGATGGGAAGCACTTGTCCTTTATTTCCCGAAGGGCACATAGCGAGGTATTGGGCTTACCATTGAGCAGATTCCTTTACTGCCGAAATACTAGGACGATGGGATGGCTTCGCTCCTTACCAACCCATTATTTAAGCCAGGAAAACTTAGTGGGTGGGATCATTGGAAGATATGCCCGAGATATATTCAATTTCTTTTATCAACTTTGTCAAACCTTCCATGTCTGATTTTATATCATTCTTCATGTTTTCCATGTTGTCTTTCATTTTTTCTTCCATGTCCTCCATCTTAGCTTCTACACCATCCATATTAGATTCCACGTCTTTCTTCAAACCATCCATATTATTCTTCAAACCATCCATCTTCGCTTCCATGCCTTTCTTCAAAACTTCCATTTCATTTTTTGTTTCTCTTTGCGAGAGCAAAATTTTGTGCACTTGCTCTTGTAATTTTGATAGATCATGTTGCAATTCTTCATCTTCATGAGTCATAGTAGAGTATTATGAGGGATTAATGGGTGTTGAATTCTTTTTAGGAGGAATTTTAGAACCCAATACTGAAATATATGCTCAATAGGACCTTGGAATCACTTCAAACTGATTTTTTACACAAGACTTATGCAATTCGGAAAAAAAAAAACAATACACACCTTTTTCTTTCTTTTGAGGAGCTCGATATTGAAACTGAATTATCTCTCTGATTTCAAATCTTCTATATCTAAAATTTGGCCCTGCATCAGCCCTCTGAATTCTCTTTCGAATGCCATAGGTTTGACCTAATTTGGATTCTTCAAGACAAAGTTATGTCCAATCTCCCACAATGACCTAATTATGCACTAGTTCAGTAGACCGAACTTGTACGACTTTCCACATATCACTGTTTCCTCCTTTGGCTCTGAAATTGATAGAAATTAAACTACAATCCATGTACTTGCGGCCACTCTTTACATATTTCCAATTTTATGCTCAGAGAGAGATTTATAAATATTTTTCCATGATCACCTCTTTGAGATGAAATTCGGGAGCTTAAATAGTCACTAACTGCCACAGATCCTACCTCCTAAAATAATATGAATCAATCTGTGAAATTTTTCCATGATGTTCCTTGTTATTTATTCTTCTCTCTACGAAAATTTTAGCTTCTGAACCCTCGTAGAAAAAATTTTATATCAAAAATTTCATGATGACCTGTTTAGGTTAAATTCAGGAGCCTGAAAAAATCTCTAACTTCCACAGATCATATCTCCCAAAATATTGCGGACCAAGCTCTGAAATTTTGTGAAAATGTTCGTCATGGTTTTGGCTTCGCGCTCTAAAAATTTCAACTTCTGAAAATTCGTAGAAAAATAGTTATAGCGAAAATTCCACGATGACCTGTTTAGAGCAGTGAAACCCTAGAATCCAAAGCCTTTGATACCAAATGTTGTGAAACAAGCTCCAAAAATAGAAGAAAAGAGAGATCAACGCCTTAGAAATCAGCCACTTCGAGGGGAAAACCTCAAATAGATTACATAAATGAACAATTCTTGGATGCTACAAATGATCGAAACGTCCTTCTATATATAGGAGTCCATGGGGCCACAATATGATCCTAGCCGACCTAACAATAATAATGTAAGGGCACAATAATAACAATATTGGGGTTACAGGGGTACAACAATAACAGTAAGGGGGCTACACAAATAACAATAAAGGACTAAACTAGTATAGGGATCTAACATTATTTCTCACATATGACACTATTTGTGGTTTTTTTCTTTTCTGTACTTATTTTTTTGTGTTACTTTTTTGTTCCAGCGTCTTTATAGTGGTATATTTTTTATATTGTATTTTGAAACCTAATGCATTTGAATATTATTAGGATAGCCAAAATATATTTACAGTAACCATGACATCAATATATAAATGTGAAAATTACATGATCTTAGTCTTGAAAAGCCAAAACAAAAACAACAACAATGTCAGTAATAACACAATTTCTGGGATGGGACTATTAGAGCTGTGAAGTTTCACCAAAGTCAAATTTTCAAAAATTTATTGGTAATGTACCAAGCCTTTTTAAGGAATCCCTTCATGTTATCATATCAATTGATGTTAATGACATGGCATGGACATCTACTAACTCATGGGGTCACACTTCTACAAGCGTATGCTACAAAGAAACCCGGAACATAACTGATAGGATTTTGAACTTGCTGCCCTTTCATAAAATAGGCACTGTTGAGTCTTTGGCATGAAATCTTGAAAAAATTCACAGTCTTGGTTATTTCAGAAAAGGATATTTCTTGTAAATTATCGGTACGTTTTAGAACAACCCAAATGAATGACTTTGTTTTAGGGATAAATATATACCCTCTTTAACCAATAGATCACATTGGATTCATTTTCCTGGTAGTTTATCATATTTATTTATTTATTTAATGTGGAATTCACTTTAGATTTTCCACAAAATTCTGATATGCTACTATGGACAATCTGAAGACAAATTTTCTTTTCACACAGGAAAAAAAAAATCTCTACCAAATAACAACCGAATAGAACATAAATAATTTCATAAAATTTACACAATAAAACACACAATTTTTATAGGTAACCCAAAAAGGAAGCCCTCGCTTGCTTCATAATTTGATTAAGGAAAATTGAGCAACAAATCTAATACACATACATGACTTTGGTTCTAATATGAAAATACAAGAATTTTCCTACCTGTCCTAGGCCTGAAACTTCTTCTTGATAGCTGAATTTCTTCCTTCTCCTATATGCACTAGAGGCTCTGATTTTCCAACAAAAAACCATAGGAAATAATATCCTATTTCCTATCGTTGGCTAAGCTTCTATTAAATAGGGATTTCCCCTATTTCTATGTGCACTACAAAGAGAGAATTTCCTTCCTCAATAATTCACGCAGGGAACACTTGCCTCGTTCCTCCACAAGCTCCCTTTCTTACAAACTCGTGCTCAAGAATTGATTGATTAAATGTGTGCCTTTGATCTCCTTATAAGATGTAAGATTAGTCTATTTTTAGTGAGTTTTCTATATTAGGAGTTGAACTGAAGCTTTTCTAGTTAACAAAAGTCAACACTCATAGTTAATTGTGTCCTCCTAGAATTTAGGAGGCTAACTCCACTTATTCACTCAGTTCCTAATTTAACTCACACCAGAGGATAGATAACTCACCCTCCACAAAATCGCACTAGTAAAAATACTTCTTGAAATCATACTCATCACTAGAACTCATAGATGTCTAAGAATATCTCCAAATTTATTCCTTGAATCAAGACACGGATCAAGGAATCGATT
Organism: Pinus albicaulis; assembly: GCA_034641835.2. Lineage (NCBI taxonomy): Eukaryota > Viridiplantae > Streptophyta > Pinopsida > Pinales > Pinaceae > Pinus > Pinus albicaulis. The sequence goes on from JAXQQM020067078.1 coordinate 56,420, forward strand.
CCTTCGCTACTTTTCAACACTCCCTCTTAGCGAGGAAGGGATTTTGTACAACTACCAAATTATCTCTGTGATGAAAAAAACTACCTCTTTCCAATGCCTTGGTCATGATTTTTGTCGTCTGCTCCCCTATTGGAACATACTGTAGCTTGAGTATCCCCTTCTGCACGCAATCTCTAAGATGGTGATATGAGATCTTGATATGATTTGAGCGATCAAAAAACATTGGATTCTTAGAGAGTTTAATGCAACTATGATTATCAAAATGTATCATGGTAGGCTCCATCCTCTGTCTCAAAAGTCCCACAAGTAACTTCCTCATCCAAATAGTCTTGCAAGCTGCCTAACTAGCAACTAGGTACTCGGCCTCCGTTGAATTGAGTGCAACTTATCTCTACTTCATGTTGTACCAAGAAACTGTAGCTGACCCAATGTCGAAGATGCCACTTGAAGTACTCTTCCTATCTGTGTAGCTCCCTGACCAATCTACATCAATGAAGCCCTCAAGCCTCAATCAACCCATTTGTACAACAATCCATAGTCTGTTGAGCCTATGAGATATCTCAACACATGCTTTGCAAAAACCCAATGCACTTTGGTTGGTTCAACCATGAACTGACTTAGCTGGTTGACTGCAAAACAAATATCAAGTTGTGTGCTGACCAAGTACATCAACAATCCACTGAGTTGCTTGTATACTCTGAGATCCACTCGCTATGTTGTACTAGTACCCATCTTCCTCCAATTTGTGACTAGAGGTGTGGCCATGGGCCTGCAATCTTGCATATGAAATTTCTGGAGAATATATGTTGTGTACTTTCCATGTCCCAAAAATATCTCACCATCACCCTGCTAAACCTCCAAGCCAAGGAAATAGTGAACAAGCCCCATATCCTTCATCTCAAACTCCTTTGCAAGGTCCTCCTTACAATCCTAGATCAAGCTCTCATCTCTAGTGAATATAAGGTCTTCGACATAGAGAACTAGAATGAGAAGAAACCCTCCAACCATGATGTAGTACAAGTTGGATTCTGCCTCATTCTTAGCGAAGCCCAATCCTCAAAGGTAGATGCCAATTTGAGCATACCATGCTCTCAGAGCTTACTTGAGCCCATAAATTGATCTCTTTAGCTTGCACACATGTGTGTCTTTGTTGAACTGCTCAAACCCCTTTGGCTACTCTATATAGATCTCCTCCTCAACAACTCCATTAAGGAATGTTGTCTTCACTTCCATCTAGTGTATCTTCACCCAATCTATGCTGCAAGTGCTAGAATAGTCTTGATGGATGAATACTTTGCTACTGGGGAAAATGTCTCCTGACAGTCTATGCCCTTTATTTGAGAAGCCTTTGGCCACGAACTTGGCCTTGAACTTCTCCACACTCCCATTTGCTCCATGCTTCAACTTGCACACCTATCTAGATCCAACCATAGTTTTCCCCTCAAGTCATTGAACAACCTCCTAGACATCATTCTTCATGATAGAGGAATACTCCTCCACCAAACTTGTTGAGAAGCTGCCTCCTCATAAGAAGAAGGCTCAGTGCCTACCAACTCTATCATCAGTGCCATATAACCTATGTACCTCTGTTGTTGTTTAAACTTTACTCTGCCTAAACGTGGTGCTGGGTGCCTCAACCTGATCTTGAGTCTTCTAGGTCAACCTCTCAACCCACCTGGCCTTCTTCCTTCCTGTGGTGGCTGGCTCTAGTTAATATGCTTTCTCTCGGCTTGGTTTGTCCTCCTCATCCTACTGCACTACCCTCTTACCACTAGAATGTGGCTATGGATGACTTTGAGGTGTTGGTTGTGCCTCTTGTTTGAGAGTGAGTAACTCCTCCTTAGGTATTTCAATCTGCTCATGCTCTAAGGAAACTCGTATAGCCTAATCCTCCTAGAATATCACATATCTCTTGAGAATTTTTGTCCTGGATCCTAGAAGATGCACCTTGTATGCCTTAGATGTCTCATTATACCCCACAAAGATAACCTTCTTTGCTGTGGCATCTAACTTATTATTGTTATATTTGGACTCATGACAATAGAATTTTGTGCCAAAGATTCAGAAGTGTGAAACATCAGGCTTCTTGCCTGTGAAGACCTCCTTTGGTGTAGCTCGTCCAAGCACCCTGTGTGGACTCCTATTCTATAGAAATACTGCATTGTTGCATGCTTCTGCCCACAAGAACCTAGGAAAATCTTGATCATGCAACATATCTCTAGATATTTCAACAATACTCTTGTTCTTCCTCTCAGCCACCCCATTCTGTTGAGGGTTATGAGGTGTTATCAAATCTCTCCTAATACCTTCATTGGCACAAAAACCCTTGAAGGCATTGGAGATATATTCTCCACCATTGTCACTTCTCACTACCTTGATTTCTTCCTGATTTTATTCTCTACCAAGGCCTTAAAATCCATGAACCTGTCTAAACCCTCATCTTTCTTTTTCATAAAATATATCCAAGTTTTCCAAGAAAAATCATCAATAAAAGTAACATAATAATCGTGTCTCATCAGTGATGGAGAAGAGAAGGTCCCATACACATTTCAATGCACTAGCTCCAAAATATGTTTGGCCCTGTTGTCCTGACCATGGAAGGAAGAGTTGGCATGCTTGCCAAGCTTGCATCCCTTGCATACTCCACTCTTGTTAAGGCCTCCCGTTGGTAATCCTGTGGCATTTTGTTGAAGAATGCAAGTGTCGCATGCGTCTGTGCCAAAATTCACATACATCTGCACATCCTGCCTTGCTGCTTAGGGTTTCACCAGTATCTACATGTAAATTGTAGATATTTTTCACCCTTACACCTATATAATTCTTACATCTAGAAGCCAAGTGCTGGAGGTAAGCCTTACCTCTACTGAAGGTGACATCATATCCTTTATCCTCAAGGATAGCTACCAAAACCAAGTTCTTCTTCAACCCTAGAAAATAGAGAAAATATTTGAGATGAAGAGTATTATCTGACTCCCTTTCAAAGCTGACAATACAAATTCTCTTAGTAGCATACTTGCCATTATCTCCAAGCTCAATATTTACTTTTATTATATCCTTCTCATCCAGCTTGCTGAAATACTCTCGATTTCCGGTGATATGGAAAGAGGCTCCTGAATCAATATACCATGTACTGATCCCTACCGAGCTTTCCCTGCAAGCTATCAATGAGAAGTCCTTCTCAAAATGAGAGGCAAACTCATCTACCTTAGCTGATGCAACTACATGCTCCTTATTCGACCCCTTCTTCTTCCCATTAGGATACTTGGAAGTGTAGTGTCCAAAAGTATGGCAATGGAAGAATTTGATCTTACTTGGATCTGTCTTCTTCTTCTCACCCTTTTGATTGTTTTTGCTCTTCCATTTGCCTTTCTTGCCTTTGAATTTACATGCAAGAACAAGATTATCTTCCTCCTTCTTGACCTTGGAACCCTTGCCATTATTGCTAGAAGTCTCAAATAGCCTGAGCCTTAGCTCCTCCTGGATGAAGTCACTCCATAGGCGTTCCCAATTCAAAAACTTATCTCATCCAATAATACTCTGAAAAAAAGTATGCCAATCTTTGGTAAATCAATTTAGAGCCACACACACTAGCTCTGTGTCTATAGACTTCTCTCCAATAGTTTCTAGCTCATCACAGACTTCTCGAACTCTGGTGAGATAGTTAGTGAAACTCTCACCCTTATGCATCTTGATTGTCCTCGGATTCTATTTGAGGATGATCTTTAGATTCTCATAAGAATTCTGGTAGAGCTAGACTAAGGCATCCCACATTTCCTTAGCTATATTTTTTACTGCAACATGAGGGACGACATGATCCTAAAGTCCATCCAAGATCATCCTCTTGGCCTTGGCCATCTACTTTTGGAAGAGCCTCCTTGTCTAGATCTGAAGGTTCTCCAACACCTTTCTCAGTGAATTCCTTCAGCCCATACTCGCCCATCAAGAAAAATATGCGAATCTTCCAAACACAAAAATTTTAGGAGCCATCCAATCTATCCTTCTCTCTCAATCCCAATCCTGTGTGAGTTGTCATCTTGCAAACTTGAAGACTCTTATTCTGATCGATTCCTGTTCACAACTCTAATACCATGTAGATTTTCAACGAAATTCTAATCTAATGTTATGAACAATTTGAAATCAAATTTTATTTTCACACAGACACAGGATTTCTCTATGAAATAGCAACAGAATAGAACATAAATAATTTCACAAAATTCACACAACAAAACACACAATTTTTCTAGGGAACCCAACAGGGAAAACCCTTGCTTGCTTCAAAATTTTATTAAGGAAACTTGAGCAACAAATATGATATGCATACAAGTTTTTTCAAATCTAAAAATACAAGATTTTTCTTGCCTGTCCTAGGCCTAAAACCTCTACCTCATAGCTGAATTGCTTCTTCCTCCTATATTCACCAGAGGCTCTGATTTTTCCAGCACAAAACCTTAGGAAATAATCTCCTATTTCCTAGCACTGGTTTAGCTCTTATTAAATAGGGATTTCCCTTATTTCTATATGCACTCCAAAGAAAAAATTTCCTTCCTCAAAAATTCTTACAAGGATCACTTGGCTCGTTCCTCCACAACCTCTCTTGCTCACAAAATCGTGCTCCCAAAGAGAAAATTTCCTTCCTCAATAATTCACACAGGGAACACTTCGCTCGTTCCTCCACAAGCTCTCTTGCTCACAAAATCATGCTCAATAATTGTCTGATTAGTTGTGTTCCTTCGATCTCCCTACAAGCTTTTCCATTAGGCTATTGTTAGTGATTTTTCTAAATTAGGAGTTGAACAAAAAAATTTCTAGTTAACAAAAGTCAACACACTTTAACTGGATCCTCCTAAAATTTAGGAGGCTAACTCCACTTTTTCACTCAATCCCCAATTTAACTCACACTAGAGGACATGTAAGCATAGTTACACAGGTACCACTCACAAGCATTGGAGTGCACGTACCCTAAGCTCCCCTGCTCCTGGGAGCTTGGGAGCTGGTAGGAAACTTTCCAAAATAGTTGGGAGCTTCAACAGGCACTTTGGAGCTTTTCGGGAGCTTCACTGCAACAAATTCTTGAAGTTTTGGGAGCTTCACTGCAATGAATAAGTGAAAACTTAGGTTTATTTTATGCTACTCTCTTGGGTGATGCTTAAACTGATGGAACCGTGTGAAGGGAAGGGTATGTTGTTGGCTCTATATGTGGATATGGGTCTAGAACTAAGCAAAATGACCTATTTATGGAAAGCGCTTCTATCAAATGAAGAAGAGGGGCCTAATCAATCTTGAATGGCAATATTTGGATGGAAATAAATAAATTATTTTATTTTTATTTTTAATATATATTAAATTTTAATATATTATATTATATTTGCTCCCAACTTGACATTTCCTGTAAATTTGGGCAAAACTTATAGCCCTGTCGGATACTCGTTCCTGCATACCCGAAGTACCCGCATACCGGAAACTCGTGCAACATAGCATATAACTCATCCTTCACAAACTTGCATCAAACTGCTTCTTGAACTTTTCCTGATCACTGAAACTCGTAAGTGACTAATAAGATCTCCAAATTGAATCCTTGAATCAAGTCACAGATCAAGGAATCCATTCCTTCGATACTTTTCAATATTCACAGTACCATAAATTTTGTGGAATCCATGTTAGTATATTCATTCCAAAAGGCCACATTGCAAAAGAAAAATATGTAGATTTGGCTCTTCCTACTCAAATGTTCTGGTAACTACAACATGCATCAATGCATAAGCAACTTCAGCAAGTGGATTTGCAACAAAAAAGAAGATAAATCACATGGACAACTTCTTGTTTAATGGAATTTGTGTCATGGCAATAATAATCAAGGCAATAAACAATAAGATTATGGGTTTGAATTTTGAAAAACTTATAAATCTCAGAATGCTTTCTTTTTGTCGATTGAAAAACATATAAAGCTCAAAATGCTTTCTTTTGTCCAATCAAATTGTTCACTATTTCTGCTGTCCAAAATGGTTGTAAGGCAAACTTTTGCTACTTACAGTGATTTGGGTTTTTTTTCCACATTCAAAACCTCTAGGACATCATTCCAGATTCCAACTCTAGCAATTCAGATGTAATACAACAATATATTAATGGGAGTATTATTGGATATTTATCATATGTTGTTCTTTAGTCCCTTTGGATATTTTTTTTGAAGGTGTTGGCTGTAATGCTAGGAACTCTATTTATCATAATATTCATTCCAATTGCACAACCATGGTGGATTATAAGGGGCTAAAGTTTTTTTTTTTTTCTAGTAATTAGGGTAGGTGGGGTGGGGGGAATATCACCATCGTTTCTTTACCAATGAGTTAGGTCCTATTGTACAAGCCCATTTTAATTGAAAATATATGAATTATAATATATAAAATGTAAATATATGTGTATAGAATGTCTCTGGGAATGCTACGCTCCCAACTATATTTTGTAAAAGATTTCTTTAAAAATCTTGCAAAGTTTGAAGGCCTCGTCGCTTTGCAAGATTTGTAGATTTGAAAGTAAAGGATGCTAAAGTTAGTATAGAGTTCATAGTCAAGAAATTGAGTTGCTTTTTCAATTCATTGAGATTGATTACTATTGGTGGTTGTTGTTCATGTGTCTTGATAGCCTTGTGACCATTTGGTTCTAGTCATATAGATTTTTTCTTAATTTTGATTATCTGGGCCCAAGGTAGAATAACTAAGATACATTTACCTTATTCATATAGATTTTTTCTTGATTTCGATTATCGGGGCCTAAGGTAGAATAATTGAGATACATTGACCTTATTATTATACATTATGGTCTTCCTTCATTTTGCATGCATACATTTGAATCACGATAGTGAGTAACTCTCTTTTGTTTCTACCTCATGTTATTTGATTAGTTTGAATTTTGTATTTTTTCTTAAATGAATTGTTCCCACAATTGTTGATTCTTGACCTCTTTGAGTGTTTTGAGTGCGAGAGTCTTGGAAGAACCTTTGATAGTGCACTCTTGTACCAAACCTATTTGGGAGCACTCTTTAGGGTATGAAGGAGTGTTCCATGCCTCCATGGGAGGCACTCTCTGAAGTGAACTTCTCTAGTGCTTTTGGAATGAACACAAGGAACTTAAAGCACTCCCTAAGTGAGCCTAGAGGTTTTCTTGGGTGACTAAGAGTGCTCTCACCATTAAAAAATTTTTCATGAAGCATTCTTATGCTTAGTGAAATTACTTTTACAAAAGTTTAGATTTGTAGGGTTTTTTTCATGATAGGCCTAAGGGAGGGTCTTAATAGCCCTCCAATTCATGGCTATGGTTTATGGAGAACTTGAAGGGGAGTTTAAAGTATACTATAATCATTATTTTTGAATATATGAAAGGCAAGGTCTATGTCTGCCCTTGCTTTTATTTTTTTTCCCTTTGTGTTGAATGCTCTATTTTCATACTCTTCTCATTCCTTTTCCTTCATTCTGTTGCAAACTTGCATGTTTTTTTCATGACACGTGTTGGGTATATGTTTATTCCTCCATATTTTAATGATGGTGTCTATTGGAAATACCAATGATGTGAATGGATTTGAGAATCTTCATGGTGAGGATGGACCATTTTGTGGAGAGGGACTTTTGGCTTTGTGATATATTTAATTTCCATCATAGAGGTATTTGATTTGCTGTTGACCATGTAATGGAGGAAAATCCTCCTAGAAGATGTTGGATTTCATTGTCAGCCAAATGGATCTAAGTGCAAATAGATGATGAGATCTATGTTTTGATAGATTTATCTTCAAACCATTTATTTTTACAATCTAACTAGGATGCCTCTTTCCAATATTATTAACCTCAAGATAGTGGAAGAATAGCCTTTGAGACCTCCTTAGTAAAGGATAGCTTCATGATTGATATAAAGGATTGGAGACCTGAGATCCAGGCAATCTACCTAGATCAAAGAGATAACAACAGTAGTTTTTTCCACCAGTTTATGTGTCATTGCAAGAAAATTAACATTGTTTGGAAAATTCAAAAGGAAAATGGCATGATCATTTTCTTCCATGACAACACTCAGGGCACTGATCATTTCAAACATTGATGAAGAATAACAAAGGCTGTCTATTGCAAAAGTGGTGCAAATGATGACAGTTTTTTCCCTGTTTTGTCAATTTCCTTGGGATTCTTTTATTAAGTGAGTCAAGACAAAGTCTCAATTTGTCATGCTAGAAGATGTTTGAAATTTGTATATCATTGATAAAACATTTTTTGGTCTTCAAAGCGGGTTTGGGCATGGGAAAAAAAATTATGTTGAGTTTCCTGCATTGAAGTTCCTACTAAAATTGGCAGCAAACAAAGGGATCCCTAAGATGGAGGTCTATCAGGATTCTGAGATGATACAAAAATATATAAAAGGAAGCTACAAGAGGACAAGAACCTGAAACTACAACCAATTCTAGGACATGTCAAGTTCATGGAACATAGTTTCTCTAGCATATCATTCCTTCCCATTGATAGGGGAACTTAATATATATGCGGATGAAATTTCAAATGGGGGTATGTAGCTGGTAGTAAACATTGAATATATATTTGAGTATCAAAGAGACATATTACAGGCTGAATCTCAGCTAGTAATTGAGGTTTAATTTTGTTTTCTGAAAGCATTTGTAGGAGACACAAATTTACCTTTGATAAGGAATACTATGGGGACTTTTGCATCAAATTAGTGACAATTAGGGGTTATCCCGAACCTTCAGGATATGGTCTTGAATTTTCTGTCGAAATTTTTGCTGAGGATTCAATGAAGGGTTTATGAAAGAAATGAAAGAACTATTTCAAATAATTATCTTAATTTATAGCAAGAATTGAAGTATTTTTTTTCCATAGGAATTTTTCTATGGTGGGATTGGGTTCAGTAAAGTTGTAGGGCTAGCCTTACTATGTTTTAAGGACTCAAAAAATAGTTAGGAATATTTTGAAACCTACCTTGACATGAATTCTTACACGCTTCAAAGTGAGTTTCTAAAATTATTATTGGCATCAGTGTTGGAGGCCTTAGAGCTACAAGACAGTGCCATGACTTTGAAGTTTTTTCGACAAGATATGTTGGTGGCATACTTTTGAGAGCTGGAGGGAAACTTCTTACTGTTGCTTTATATTCCTTTGGGAAGATTACTAGTGTGGGACTGGGTTCACCTAATATGCAAAGATCAAGTGCTTGGATGTGTATTTTAAGAATCAGTGAACAACTAAGATTCTATTATGGGAATTGTTGGAATTTTGGTTTGTGGGATGGAGCCTGAGTGGAAGAAAGTATGAAAAGTTGGTGCACAAGGTTGTCTATTTAAGGATAAACCATATTCATTTCTTAGTGGCATGGGAAGTCAAGTTGTTCTGAAATGCTCAATAATTTTACAAGAGGTGCATATCTCGCTTCAACAAGCAGTGCAGAGTTTGGTGATCCTTGATCTTAGCCATGCAACTATTAGAAATTTTTCCATAATATTGCTGTTTATTGAGTTTCTTTGATATAATTCTTTTACCTGTCACCAAATATTCTAGTCCCTGGCACTTACTTTTCAATATTTATATACTTCCTCTATTGCTATGTGACAGATGTTGATTTTGTAGCTTAGAAACTGTTATCACCCTAGTAATTACCAGGTTGTGGGATGAGGATTTTTGTAGTTAAGAAAACCAGGGGTAACCAAGAACTGCTTTGGGAATTCAGGATTTAGCCTTCTTCAGCTCCGGAGAGGGATCTCTCCTAAATATTTATCTTTGTTTTGGTAAAGGGTTTTAGGCTAGCTATGAATGGGCATTGGAACTTGTTTTGAAAGAGTGGTGGGAATAAAAAGTGTTTGAAGGTAAACCAGAGAGATCTAACAGAACATTGGGCTATGGAGTCAACTCTCTAGGCAAGCAGAGCTAGGAAATAAGACTTAAAGATGCAAATGTACTAAGGGCAGGGTAGATGACCTTCTAAGGCTTTGAATAGGCTTTGTTGATGGAGTGGGTGAAATATCAACAAAAGGGAACTTAAGAATCCTTAAGTTACATAAAAGAGGATTGAAGGAGGGGATCAAACTGGGACCTAGAGAAATTAAGAATTCTATAGTCCGGTTATCAAGAAGAAAACATAAAAATGCCAACTAGTTTAAAATAGGGAGCTTATTATCACTAATCCTGTTTAATTTCTCCTTAGTTGATCATTAAAGTGTTGGAAATATGATGCAGGATGTTGTCCTTGATGGCAACCCACTAAATGAAGATGAAGACATGCGACTGTTGACATGTGTTGTCCTTGATGGCAATCCACCTGATGAAGTTATTCTTGACATGATAGACTTGGTAAATGATGTAAATCTGATGTTTGTTGACAATATGATGCTGAGTGTTGTCCTTGAAAAGCAACCCACTTGATGGAGATGATGACAACTTACTTGATGAAGTTGTACTTGAGAGAATATGTTCCTGATGAAGAAAATATGATGTTTCTACAGTGTGTACAGAAGGCAATAAAGAAAATAATTCAGAATGTGCTCAAAATATGATGAAAAGAGTATGTCTCTCTGTATATGCGGATTGGCCTAGGGAAAGTCGCGTATGCACGCAGAAAATAACGTGCCAAGTCGCGTATGGGCTAAAGCGCTCAAAAAGTGCAAAACCAAGGGTAACCACCATGGTATTGACCCATGGTATTGGGTAATGATCCGCCTACTTGACCCCGTCCAGGTAGTTTTGGGCTCATGGTATTGTTTTGGCCCATGGTATTGAAAAAGGGGGCTCGTGGTATTGAAAAGGATAAACCTATATAAGGAGAAGAAATTCATTGTGCAAATCATGAGTGTGGGTGCAAGATGTCTGAGCTTAAATGAATACTTCTCTCTGAAGTAGATCTGAATGGAAAGGGTTACACTTGAATGATAAATCTGAATATATGATGCACCAATGATGAAGAAGGGGATCTAGATCTGAAATGCACTTGTATCTACTAGATCTGCTTATGAAAGGCCTAGATTTGTGATGAGGCGAACATCTAGGCGAACATCTGACTGAAGTGAAAAGGGTAAATCTGAATTGAACATCTGATCTGCTGAAGTATGCTGCTCTGTAATCATTGAAGATCTATACGCTACTTTGCCGCGAAGGAAGCGCGTATACACGCGGCTTCTCTGAAGTAAAAGCGCGTATGCACAATAAAATATACACTGAGGTATACGCTGGTTCGTGTGGATGGAAGAGCGTATATACGCGACATCAGTGAAGTAAAAGCGCGTATGCAAACTAGGGTTTGCTGAAGCAAGGGGTATGAAATATCTGATCTGTTCTGCTGTGTTTCTGCTATCTGATCTGTGTTGATATGTATCTGTTGGTGATGTATGTTTGTGCTTAAAAGTAAGGAAAGGGTCTAGTCTGGAAATATGATGAAATGTGGCCTGCAAGTGTTGTTCTATTGAAGTTGGTTGGATCCAGTGTGAAAATTGATGAAACGTGGTCCATAGAGGTGCTGAGGGTTGTAGCCTTCAGTCAGGGGGTCGTAGCTCCCTTCCAGGTGAGGCTGGTAAACGGGATCGGGGGGTCGTAGCTCCCTTCCAGGAGAGGCTGGTAAACGAGTCAGGGGGTTGGAGCTCCCTTCCAGGAGAGGCTGGTAAACGAGCGCAGGTGGGTGCCTGCGTGCTGGTCAAGTCTGCGCCAGCACACATGTTGTAAGATGTTTTCTCTATAATAAAATATTGAAGGCTGAGCAACTGCAGCGGTGGTTTTCTCCCGACTTGGGTTTCCACCTAAAATCCTGGTGTTCATGTGTGATGCTTATGTGTGATGGTTTATTCTGTTCTTACTGCACATGTTTACTGTTTATTGAACATCTGATGAATGAATGATGGAATGATATATGTGAAGAATTAATGGCATAATTAGATCTCTGTGTATACGCGAGTTTCATAAAGGGTATCTGCGTATATACGCGAGTATGTATCAGGAAAGTAGCGTATGGGTTTTAGAAGTAAGAAAAAGTGAAATTTTTTTGAGTATGCCCTAAATACTGATTCACCCCCCCTCTCAGTATTTTTCCCAACAATTGGTATCAGAGCAGGTCCTTCTGCAGAAGCTTGATCGCTTGAAGGAGATCCGTCGCAATGGGAAGTCAAGAAGGAGTAATGTATATAAAGCCACCTCTATTCAATGGAAGCAATCTGATATTCTGGAAGGTACGAACAAAAGCATATCTGCAAAGTCTTGGTGCAGATGTATGGGCAATCGTGGAAGAAGGCTATCAATACCCGACAAGTATTCCTACTGATGCAGCTGAAAGGAAGAAGTATGAAACCAATGCCAAAGCAGTAAATGTATTGTTAGGAAGCATGTCTGAATCAGAATTTGCTAAAGTGATGCAGCTACATTCAGCAAAAGAAATATGGGACAAAATCATTCTGAGCTATGAAGGAGACACAAAGGTAAAAAGTGCAAAACTCCAAACTCTTAGAATTGAATATGAAAATCTGAAGATGCATAGTGATGAGAGTGTTGCCAGTTTCTTTCTTCGTCTGGATGATATTGTAAATCGAATGAGAAATTTGGGTGAAACCATAACTGATACTACTCTGGTTGAAAAGGTCTTAAGATCATTGACTTCAAAATTTGACTCTAAAGTTTCAGCTATTGAAGAAAGGCAAGATCTGCAAACGCTTACTATTGTTCAATTACATGGTACTCTGAATGCTTTTGAAATGAGACAAGGAGGTCCTTCTCAAATAAGAGAAGCTGCTTTTAAGGCATCTACAAAAGGAAAGGAAAAAGAAGTTGTCAAAGAATCCAGCTATATATCCGATGAAGAAGAAGCAAATTTCGTGAGAAAGCTCCAACTAGGTACTGGAAGATTCAAAGGTAAGCTTCCCTTCAAATGTTTTGAGTGTGGAAAAATTGGTCACTATGCTGCTAAATGTCCTTATAGAGAAAAGCATGGTAAAGGGAAACAATTTGAAAAGAGAAAGAGTTATTATGCAAAAGAAGATGATGATGAAGTGTCCAATGAAGATGAAGAAGATTCTGACCAAGATCTGAAAGTGCTCATGGCTAAGAAGCAAAAGAAGAAGGTTACTCAAGGAAAGGAGATACCTCAGAAATCATGTATAGCAAAAATTGAAGAAGATGAAAAAGATTCCGACGAAGATCTACAAGCACTCATGGCAAAGA
>JAXQQM020079259.1:0-16206 GCA_034641835.2 Pinus albicaulis
ACCAGTGCAGCGGATGTTATTTCCTGCTGGCTGATGTATGAATTGGTTGAATCGGTGCTTAGATGTTCTTGCTGGGTTTCAGCTGGAAGGGTTGGGAACACTAGGGATAAGTGTTAGCCCTGTCCACTAGGATCCTTGCGCGACCAGCTGGCCCTTTTAAGATCCCTTCTGTTTAACTTATCTCTGTTTTTCCCTTGGAGTTGCTAAAGCAGACCTGGAGTTAAATGACCTCTGGTCTGATCTATAAGCAGCCCCTTTGTCCCTCTTCGAGGGCTGCCTTTGAGTATGTCCAAGCAGGTCTGGAGTTAAATGACCTCTGACCTGATCTATAGACAGAAATTGGGTTGTTCTCCTTCTTTCACTTTCCTTCCTTAATGTTCCACCCCACCCTCTAATCTAAAGATCCTTTAGTATTAGATGACTTGCCCTTTGAAAGCCTTGGCTAGTGGATGCAAGTAATTTCCTTTCATGACTCCATAGCCCAATGGATGGCACTGTCTAGGCCTATCCTCTTTGCTGAAATGTCCTGCTGCCTTGTTCCTTTTCTCCCATTGCTTTCTCAGTCCATGATCTCATGACCAACCCAGCAACCCTTCAACCAAACCATTTAAAACCCCTTGTGCTTCATAACTAGCCTAACATCTCATTTTGAGCTTCATGGATATATCATTCTTAGCTCTATTTGGAGAGATCCCTCTCCGGGTCCAGGAGGGCTAGATCCTAGGGCCCAGAAGTGGTTCTGATGTTGTCTCATCTTTTGGTCTTGCCAACTGGCCAAAACATGGGAACCCCCAACAGGTTGGAGCTGAGTTTTTGCTAGATCTAGCTTGATAGTGTGTAGAAATTGAGGGTGTATGAGACTTGTGAGAGATTTTGTACTATGATTGTTACATGATCTCCTTTGAAAAAGAGACACAGCAAGGGGTTTCCCTTCGCCCAGACTTCACTAACACCAAAAATTATGCAAAGATGTTTGTAGAGATTCAATGTATACAATGATTCTTATTTCCGCATGTGATGATCAATGGTAGAAGAGATTATGTATTATGCATGAAGCTAAAATAGTGTGTGATCAGGAGAATCTCGGTGAATAATATCTCAGTTATTCAAATTTCTACAATAACTTGTTATTTGGAACCCAAGAAGCCAGTTCTTCTGAGCAATGGTGCATTGGTCAACTGACCTGCAATGAAGAAGTGGGACAGAGGCTACCTGTGTGAAGTTGCTGGAGACGTGGAATTTGTTGTAGGTCATGTCGAAATGAAGCTCAAAGACTACTTTTTCTGTGCTAATTATGTCAAAAAAGAGCGCCCCCTTTATCTATTTGACCCTAAATTTGGAGAAAAAGTGCTAGTCCTGGCATCATATTTTGAAGTCCCTGTTTATTTTAGAGAATATCTGTTTTCATTACTTATGAAGGAGAGACTAGATTACATGTGCCTGATTGTAAGTCCAGCTAGATAAGGGTTTTCCTTTCCTATACACCCAAATAGAACTTCTGCATGGAATTTAATCATAAAGGGCTCCAATAAATGGATATTATTTCCTCCAGATGTGATCCCTCGAGGAATTTATACCAGCGTAGATGATGCTGAGATTGCATCTCCGGTGTCGATAATCAAGTGGTTCATGAATTTCTGGGACAGACTAAGTAGTGGAAGAAGAGGCCCATTGAATGCATTTGCGGGGCTGGGGAGGTGATTTTTTTTCCTAATGGATGGTGGCATTTAGTTATAAAACAAGAGGATTCCATCGCCATAACAAAAAATTATGTTAGCATGAGAAATTTGTTGAATGTTATGGATTTCCTTAGCAGGCCGAATTCAAAGGAACTAGTGTCTGAGATAACAGACCAAGTCAATTTGTATGAAAAATTTAGAAAATCGTATGAGACTCTTAATCTGGGTTCCATTGAAGAGATAAAACACAAAGAGGAAGAGAAGAAAACAAGAAAGAAATTTGCGTCCTTTTGGGGGTGTGTTACTGATCCAAAAGTGGGAGGGTTTAAATTTGGATTTTGAATTGAGACTTACTAACTTAGCATTTTTTGGGGGTGTGTTACTGATCCAAAAATGGGAGGGTTTAAATTTGGATTTTGAATTAAGACTTACTAACTTGGCATTTTGCTAGCAAGTTGCAATGTATGTTGGAAATTTTTTTGTAGTGTTCTATGTTGTCTATGAGGGAGGGATTTTTCTTGATGGGACTTCAAGTTGCATCTCAAAACGAGAACTCATAAAATCAAAATTGGAGATTTTTTTTATGATATGTGGTATATTGACTATTCTTTCCTCTGACTTTTAATGCAAGTCAATTAGCCTTGTGCAATGAGTGTTACAATGGGAAATAAGACTATAGTCAATTTTCACATAAAAATATGTTAATTTTACCTCTAGCAGAAGTCAAATATCACACTAATTTAATGCTTATGCTCTTATGTTGGTGAAAAAGGAGGTCTCTGGGCAAGACCCAGGTTCATGCTTGAGGCCAACAAGGTTTCCGTTGTGGTCTAGGACAACACTACCATTTTCACCCTGCTTGAGGGAGCAGGGAGTCTCACCCGAGGCGTGCCGCGACCTTACTGAGATTAGAGGCTAGATGCTTGGCATCGAGGAAATATTACTAACACAGATCATATTTATGAAAATACAGAATATATAAATGTATCTCAACTCTAAGAAGTAAGCTATCATTCATCACTACATGTTCAGAGTACCGAATTAAAAATTTAAAATAGGCATAAATTCACCATAATCAGTCAAGCACCAACCAATCCATAATATACAACACAACAACAATTTGATTCCATTAACTTGGATCAAAACAACATAAACATACTCCACAGAGTCTATTACAGTTCAGTTCAATACAAAAGGCTCTGCGGAGCTCTCCCTAGGCTCTAATATCGTATTAGCCTCTCTCTTTGATTTACTAACTAACTCCAGAGTCACTTCTTTCCTGCCTATTTGTTCCTACTTACTGACATTGTCCCTGGATGCAATGCTCCACGAATGAGATTGTGTTAAGGGTGCATTCCCCCTTGGTGTAATGCCTCATATTTTTCCTAGTGATCGAATAGCAGGCGAATTTTACCGCTGGGTTGTTTATGAGGTCAATTTTAGCTCCCTTTCCTCCTCTCCTTGTTTCATACTTTCTGTTGTAGTCGCAATCTCCTATCTTCTTAGCTCTCTTGGACGTATTTTGAAAAGCCAATGAGACATCATTTCCTGTAGCTGATAACCTTGTGAGTCTGTGTATGTATTCTGCATGAATTGGGATCTCCCTCCCAAGCCATAATGATCCATTTTGAATTCTGTTGATTAAGAACTTGTTTCATTTCATTTCTACTCCCAACGTCCCGAATACCGGAAGGCTTCTGAGGTGCAGGATTGTTGATCTCCAGATTCCTCTGAAGTCTGGGTGCACCTTCACTGCTTCACCTCCTCCCTCCTTCACATAATTTTCAATGTACACGTGCCTTTTCATTGCTGGGAATTGGTATGAGTCTGTGAAGTCAGTATCTATTAGTGAGGCATTGTCATATTTTCCTATCAGTGACTCCACCCTTTGAATTCTTCCATCGAGCTCGGGCTCAATGACTGAGGTAGCCATCTTTATCATTTTATTCCTTCTGCTATATACTAGAACTGCTGCTGCTAGTCTACTGCTGTGAATTTCTGTTGTTGGAATCACGCTTATCTTTGTAGCCGTTTATTTCTCTGATAACTCGGAATTTTCTGGCATTCTGTTGTTTCCCTCCTTCATGCGGGTTAATTAGTATTACTGACACGAATGATGTTGATGCGATTCCATAACTCATTAATTCTAGTTGTATTTCCCCGTGGCTATAATCATGTGATTAGTTATCGGAGTGAGGTGTAATCTAACAGTGCTAATGCTGGCTTCAGAAATTGGGTTAGACATGATGGGTAATAATTATGGCTTAATATAAAAAATTTATTATGGTATGGGGGTTACTAATTATGGCATTTTTTTTCCAAATTCGGGTGATCTTACGGACTGAAAACGGTATGATGGGTCATTATGAGTGAATGATGGTTGACATGATTAGGCTATGTAATACTGTAGACTCTCCCCCCCACCCCCCCGATCACAATTGGTTGCGATGTGGTCTCCACATCGCAACAGGGTGATTGTTGTCTTTGCGCGACTTTGCAAGTTTCTTATTGAGGATTCCTAATCTAATGGACTGAAAATATTAAAACATAAACTATTCTATGGCTCATCTCGGTTGCAAGAGAGTTATTGACTCTAATCTACTGACTACTCTCGGGTGCGAGAGTTATTAAAATTAAAAGGATTGTGGTGCTTACTGATGATAGGGTTTCAGGTGTGCGCCATTCACCCATCCTTGAAGTATCTCTCCATCTAGTTGCACTAGCCTGACCACGCCTGAGTCTCTTTTCTCTATGACGTAATACGGTCCCCTCTAGTGCATTCTGAGCTTCCCCGGGAACCTTTGGAATTTACTGTCATAGAGTAGTACTTTTCCACCAATATTGAATGTGTTGTGCTTGATGTGGCGGCCATGCCAGGCTTTTTGTCGTTGTTTCTATACTGATTGATGGAAATACACCAGAAATCTATCTTCTTCAAGTTCCTACACTTCATGGAGGTATGCAAAGATGGAGTCTTCCTCTGTCATGTGTGTTGTTGAATAAATTAAGAGGCTTGGTATGATAAACTTGGTTGGTATTACTTCCTCTTTCCCGTATACCAAATGGAATGGAGTTTGATTATGCAGCCTCTTTATTGTTGTCATGTATGCCCACAACGTCGCTGGTATTCTTTCATCCCAGTCATCATGGTTAGCGTTGCATATCTTTTTTAGTCCTTTCTCCAAGATTTTGTTGAAGGCCTCGACGGTTCCATTTGCCTGAGGGTGGTATGACCTTCTCTTGTGGTGTTGTATCATAAAGTTTTCCAACAGTGATTTAATTGTCTCATTAATGAAACACATTCCTTGATCACTTGTTAGGCTCCTTGGACAATCAAACCTTCAAATGATTTTCTCAAAAATAAATCTGGCTGCCATGTCTGATGTACAGTCCCTTACAGGTGCCGCCTCTTCCCATCTTGTGAGGTAGTCAGTTGCAGTGATTATATATCTTTCCTGTGAGTGTCATGTCGTTGGTGCATTGGATTGCATCGGGTCAATGTGCTCGACCATTAATGGGCAAGCACCCCAACGCAATCATGATTATGGCCTAGGGTTCTGAGGCTTCCATCAGATGGTTCTCCACACATTCATCCATCTGACAACTAATATCAATTGCACCACCACCACCCTCCTCTTTCCTCCTTGTTGACGTTATTTGGAGGGGGGTGTCTCACTCCACCTCCATCGTTAGATCCCAAAAGAGATAAATGAGCTGCACTCGGGGGGGGTTCCCTTCCTGTCAACGCCGCAAAGGCACAAACTGTCGATCTCAAGCAGAAAATATTCACCGACCAATTGAAGAGGTGGCTCTCACTCAATCATACCTGACGCTTAAGACCTTTTCTCACTAGCCCCTTCCATGTCATCTCGATCTTGTTCTCCTAAAAATTCTCTTCACATGCTTATTTATTATCCATTGGGGATTCATTCTCGGGCTTGTGTGTATGGTGGGGTTGTCCAACCCCTCTTCCCATTGGTCTGTCATTCTAACTTCGACTACAATCCCAACCCGCTGCCTTGTCACCCCATTCCCTTTTTAAATGTTCCCTTGAAGAACTCCTAGGCCATACACCGGGTTGGCCTGTCTCATGGCCCACCCTATGCCAATACCCTTATGGCTGGGATAATTTGTAGGGCACCATTTCTCAGCCTCATGCCATACCGTGCTCTTCTGCAAGCTTCCCCTTTTAACTTACGAGATTATGGCCTTAGGACTGAGATGTTGTATGGGCCCCACTTCAGCTAATAGGAATTCTCCCTGCCTCTAAGCTGCAAGTCCATCTACTCGAGTGCCTAGCCATACTTGTCGTTCCCTTGCATTTCTTATTGAGAACTTTTAGGATATAAACTTTGGGCTCGCGTCAGCTTTCCTTTGTCCAATAGCGATGAGGAAAAATTTGGGCATCCAATACAAATATTCCAAGGTTAGGTCTCTGTCAGGCTGTTGGGTACGGTTTATCCATTTAGATCTATAAGGTTGAATTCCCGCCTAGCTTACTCTTAACACTTTCTCATTAATGAACTTTGCCATTCAAGCATGGATTCACTCATGGCTTGGTTGCAGTGGTTAAAAAATCATTTGGACCTGCACTGGAATTCCTCCATGGCCACTATGGCTTGCTAATCACTCACTAGTGATATCAGTCTTGAGTTTATGATAGATATACTTCCTGAGTCCACGATATTATTAGGATACCAAAAGGGCCACAAGAATATTGGCATTCCTTGAAGGTATGGGAAAATCATTTTGAGGGTTCGAATATAGGCATGCACCTTATGGACAGGCGTATAATGAATAAATCCTTGGCCCTCAAGCATTCCCTCTTTTGGGACATGGAAGTTTATGTATGCCTGAGTAGGTGACCTTTAGTCATCCCCTGCTAGGAACTTATAGTGAACTCCTAAAGGGCCTCCAACTCTCCTGCCACGTGTGAGGGAGCACCATGTAGTTCACAACAAAATTACAAACAATATTGTTGGCTTCCAACCTAAGGAATTTCTACAACTCTGCAAATAGGGAAGAAGTGCATCTATAAAAATGTGGGGATATACAATTCTAGTCAGTCCCTCTTATGAGGTCGTGCTCTACTCAAGAGTGCACATAAATATTTTGGACAAAATCCTGGTTAAGGGAACAATGTAACCCACTACCAGGGAATTTATCTCAACAGGCTGGAAAATATCCTCATGTAAAGTTAGAAGTTATTAAAATTAAAGGAGAAGGGAAACCTCAACATTATCCCAATGCTTTATAACAACAATAAGGGCTTGTACCTAAAACCTTTATCATGTTGTACACAAAGCCTATAAAAACATGTAGTATTCGATGTAATCATTAGTCTGTAATAAATTTCTAACGTTAAGTATTACTACAATGGAATCAACATTCTTGCATGGTGTTACAGAACCCTCAAACATTATAAAATATATTAGTCATTCATGTGAATAATAAGAACACAATCCATGTTCATTGCATTTATATGAACCATTTCAATTCAAAATGAAAACACATGTTCATTACCACTGTAAATACAAAAGAACACTCATCTTGGAATGTTTTTGGCAACTGAGTCTGAGACTATGACTCTCCACCCAACCGTAGATAGTTGCAGCTAGTTCTCACTTGCATCTATTACCCCTAAGCCAGATTCAAAAGATTGAGATGACTTGAATAAAGGATTAAACAACACTAATGGTTGAAACAGGGACTCCAAAGGACTCCATAGTTGTTCCTACCTCCGCTCACCAATCAACTAGCAGTCCATGATTTCATAGGGAGTCTAAAAGCCCGTTGCCTTAGCCCTTAAGATGTCAACAACTAGTAAGCTATAGGGAATATAAAGGCTTTACCTCCACCCTCCAGGGAATCTATAGGATTTAACTCCACCCTGAGACACAATGGTTCCACCCACTAATGGAATCCAAAACCAACTATCAACAATCAAAAAGCAAAAAAGAATCCAAAAATTCTCGTCAAGAATCCAAGGGCTAAACCTCTACCCACCAATTAACTAGCAATCCATGACTTCATAGGGAATCCAAAGGCACACTATCTCCACCCTTTAACTACTCAACAAATATTAAACTCTGGGAAATCCAGAGGCTTTACCTCCACCTTGAGACACAATGGTTCCACCCACGAAGTGAATCCAGAATACATTGTCAATAATCAACAAGAAAATGAGACTCCAAACCTTCTTGCCAAGTATGAAAGCAGTAAACGTATGCCCATGTTGTCAAGGGATTCTATAGAAGATCCATCTCCACCCTCCAACCCCCTAGGTGTCCTGAGGTTTATCCTCACCTGGAGAATCTCCTCCCGCCCCCCATTTCTTAACCAAAAAAATCAATATCTCCCCTCCTTTGGTGCCCTGGATCAAACCATAAGTGCATATTTTAATTTTCGCCCCTCTACAATGGTCTTCCTTTTTTTCAGTCCTCCCTCTTTCTCTGCTACTCCTAGAATGAAAAAATGAATCCATTCTTATGCGGCGATTGACTTCCTCTGTCGTTGTTTCTTGTCACATTTTTCCATGGCAAGATGGTCTGCATACTTCTCTTGTAGTTCCATAAATTCTAAACACAATTCATTAAAACACACAACAACCAAACTTCAATGGTTTTCCCAATGGTTCAAAGTTTCTTGCAACAAGGAACCTTGAATATCCTAAGCAAGCAACCTCTCCAAATATGGAATATGTGTCCCTTTACTCAACCCATTTTTTTAAAATATTGTAAAAGTGTTTACAGTTCATTTCATGAGAGTAAATGTGGATTGGGGCTATCAGAAACCCATCCCCCTTAAGGGAACAAAACCTCAATGTTCTTCTACTCATATGCGTCATAGGAAACAAAAATATAAACACATATTGTTTTATGGAGAAATATATGTATAACTCTATACAATATTTACAACATGTGCACATTTGCTTCAACTTGAAAACAAAGATGGATACACACTCTTCATGACATAAACCATTTCCAAGTGGTTTCCTCAGGTAGAAAGTGCTTCCATTGCACTTTGACTTAATATATTTCTCAATTATGGAGCTTGAGACTGCTCCGGTCTAGAATTCACAATGTTTATGGATGGAACTATCCCTCTCGTTCCATCCATAAACATGATCAAGATTATATACATATATTTTAAGCAAAGAAATATGGAAGACATCATGAAATTTAACTGAAGGAGGTAAAGCTAGCCTATAAGCCATGGGTCCAATCCTTTCAAGGATCTTAAAAGGCCCACAATATTTTGGTTCCAACTTGGCACATGACCCAATCTTCAAGGAACTATTCTTGGGTTTGATTCTCAAGTAAACATGTTCCCTAAATTTTAACTATTTATGGACCTTATGTTGATCCACATAAGTTTTCTGACTATCTTGTGCCACCTTTAAATTTTTCTTGATGGTCTGAATTTTCTTCTCCATTTCCTTGAGCATGTCAAGCCCAATAAGGACCCTATTCAATATATCATTCCAACTGATAGGAGTATTGAAACTCCGCCCATACAATGCCTCAAATGGACTCATCTTTATAGATTCTTCCTATCCATTGTTGTGTGCAAACTCTACAAGTGGAAGATACTCCTCCCACTTCTTGGGTTGATGCATCACATACATCCTCAAGATGTTTTCGAGGATTATGTTTGTCCTATCTATTTTCCCATCCATTTGTGGATGATATGCTATGCTGAATTCAAACTCCATCCTCATACCTGCAAATTGTTCCTTCCACAATACTAATGTGAAATTAGCATCTTTGTCTGAAATAATTTTCTTGGGAATTCCATGAAATCTCACATTATCCTTTATGAATATTTTTTCCACCTCACTAGCGGACTTGGTGGGCTGGACTACTACAAAATGAGCTACTTTTCTCAATCTTTCAACAACCACCATAATGACATCATGTTTTCGGGAGGTTCTAAGCAAACCTGTGATGAAATCCATGGATATCACCTCCCATTTCCATTCTGAAATGAGAGTGAGCTGCAATAATCCTACTGGATGCTTGCGTTCAAGTTTTACTTGTTGAAAGTATGTGCATTTAACCACAAAATAAACCACTTATTTCTTCAAATTTCCAAATAGTAGAAATTCATAATGGCTATGAGAGTCATTTGGTAACCTAGATGGCCTAAATATGGATTGACATAGAACTCTCTCATTATGAGTCTCTTCATTTCATCATCATTTTCCACATAAAATGTGTTCCTAAAAATAATTAGGATGTCATCAGTGAGGTGATATTCCTCATCCCCACTATCTTGTTGCAACCTTCCCCTCATTTGTTGATATCTTTCATCATGTTGTCCTACATTTTTTACCCTTTATACTAGGTCTATTTTGTAAGAGCTTATGACTTCCAAGTGATTTACTTTCATTCTCCTTCTAAGTGCATCAACAACCTGTTGTCTTTGCATTTAATGTGATTTATTTCAAATTCAAACTTATTAAGTATGGCCAACAATCTAGCATGTCTCGTGTTCAACTTGGGTTTCTCAAACAAGTACTTGAGTCCACTGTGGTCTATCATAACTGTAAATTTACTGGCAAGGAGGTAATTCCTGCACATTTTCAATGTATGAATGATGGCAGCTAAATCTAGATCACGAGTCATGTAATTCACCTCATGCTCAATCAATTTCCTAAACTCATAAAAAATTACATGGCCTTCATTAAGAATCCACTAAGCCCTTCCTTGCAGGCATCTATACACCACAAAATGTCTGTTAGGATCTGACAATCCTCAATACTAGTGCATTTGTGAGCAATTATTTCAATTTCTCAAAGCTTGTTGCACACTCAATTTTCCATTCAAATTTATTTCCTTTCCTGTGCAATGAGGTGATATTGGATGACCTATCTTCGAGAATTTTCTTATAAACCTCCTATAATAACCTACCAATACCATCAATGATTTTCTCTCACTCACATTTGTCAATTTTTGGCCACTCCATTATGGCATTGATCTTCTCTGGATCAACTGATATCCCTTCAATGGAGACAATATGCCCCAAATAGTTTATCTTTGATTGGAATAAATCACACTTGTTGAGTTTTGCATAGAGCTTGTTTTCCCTCAACAACCGTAATACTGAAGTGAGATGCTTTTCATGCTTTTCCTCAGTCTTTAAGTACACTAATATGTCATCGACTAATACAATGAAAAACTTGTCCAAATAGGGATGAAACACATTGTTCATTAATAAGATGAACGTGGTAGGGGGATTAGTAAGCCCAAAGGGTACCACTAAAAACCCATAGTGTCTGTATCTTGTCTAGAAAGCAGTCTTATGAATGTCATCCTCCTTGATCCTTACTTGATGATATCTTGACCTCGAGTCAATCTTGGAGAAGTCTGTTGCTATGCTTAGCTAATCAAAGAGATCATAAATTCTTGGCAATGTGTACCGGTTATTTATGGTTACCTGTTTAATTACCTGTAATCGATGCATAATCTAAGTGTCCCATCTGTTTTCTTTACAAAGAGTATTGGAGCTCCCCATCGTGACACGCTTCACCTTATGCAGCCCTTTTCCAACATCTCCTTTAGCTACAATTTTAGCTCAACCAATGCATGGGTACTCATCCTACATGGTTCCTTGGATGTTGGTGCTGCTCCATGTACCAAGTCAATAGAGAAGCCTATCTCTTTATGAGGAGGTAATCGAGGAACCTCTAATGGGAACACATCTACATACTATTGCAGAACCAAGTACTTTATTAGTCGTTCACTTTCCTCATTTTCAGTATCAGTGGTAGCCTTCATATCACTTGAGACTTGGACTACAACCAACATTCACCCATTTTTACTGTTACACTAGGTTTCATAACCGTGATATTCCTTATTGAAGTAAGATTTCTCCTGCCTTGCAAAACTATTCTTTCTCTAACCTCATCTGGGAATTCAATTGCTTTTTAATATCAATCCACTCTAGAACTGTGTTTATATGGCCAATCCATACCCAAAAATATCCTATACACTGTCAAAGGTAACACATTTAGGTGTGCTATAGTTGGCATGCCTTGGAGCTCAATCTCACATGACTTTACCCAATAGCTCACTATTTTCTTTATTCCTATTGAAAATTGAACCAACCATGGTTCTGCATGAAATTCCTGAGCTAGATTGCATATTTCCAGAAGTTCTTGGCTAACATAAATATAGTTAGAACAAAGATCAATTAAAATATAAATAATTTGGTTGCACAACTTACCTTCCATCTCAATGATGGATCTCTAGTGGTATGCATGGCGGTTGTCCATTGTTTCATAAATTATGGGAAAACTTTGAGCTACATCACCCATTGCACGAGCCTCCTGGACGTTATAAATATTCGGGACAACATTTATCTGGTGTGGACAATCTCACTTCCTATGATTTTCACCACATATCCAACACTTCAATTTCTCTCTTCCTTCAAGCTCGTGATTCTCTAGTACTGTCTATGACATATTTATCTTAGTAGTAGTGTTAACTTTCTTCTAAAATTGATTTTCATGGGATGGATTCTTACCTCCCCTCATTTCTGAACTTTTCTTGGGTCAATTATTCTTATTTATAGTGTTGTTCCTCACCTTCAAATCATTCTTAATTTCCGCCCTCGGTTTTTCTTGCTCATAACAGTGCTTGATCTTCTTAATGACATCCTTTAGAGTGTGGGGTTCCAATAATTCAATTTTATCCTTGAATGTCATTGGAAGCCCACTAATAAGTCTTTGAACCTTATCTTTCTCATCCCTAAGATATGGAATATACATCAATAGTTCCAAGAACTTAGTGACATATGTTGAAAATCAACAATAAAATGTGTCTAATTTATTTTTCCCTTAAATAAATTAGACAATAAATTGTAATCTTATCTCATAACAACTTATATCAGTTAACTAAGTGAGATAGACTTAGATAGCTCAATAATTTCAAGTTGAGGGTCAATGGTGAGGCATGTAGAGTGATTCTATTATTTTTGGAGTCCAGTTGCAGTTAATGCACTAGTGTAGTGTGAGTTTAATGAATTTAACTAGTTGTAATTGATCGATGAGCTAGTGAGAGGTCAACTGAATTAAATTAGATTTAATTCACAAGTAGTGATATATCAAGTAACTGGTGATTTTATATTATTAACTACATGTATGTCAAATCTGATGAAGACCCAGTTGAGACAAAGGTTAAAGGGAAGTAAACTATCATTTGTATTATTAGCGAACTTCCCAGGTGCAATTATAAAGCCACATGATGCCCATCAAGGATTGCACAGTCAATGAATGTTGGAATTCCTATTTAATAGGGATTTATTTTTCATAGGGATTACATGACCAAGGCAGGCTGAAGGTGGGCTGAAAATTAGCTATGTGTTGATCTAATTATGCCTAGATTAGTGTGAGGCGATTGGTAGAATGTATGAGGTTCTTGTGAGCACACATGCATTGTATTGTTTCATGATTCCTTGGCTTATTATATAGGGGTTTTTAGTAGTTTATTTCCCCAAAAAAATCTTGTATTGTGCAATTGATTTACTTATTTCTCTTACTTGCATATGATTGAGTGATCGTGTTTTATATTTTGTAAATATTTTATAAGGATTCAATATCTTGTTTTAGTAAATTACATGATCAGATTGAATCCATTGGTGTAATTTATACATGGTATCAGAGTGCCACGAATCACAATAGTGGAGAAGAATTTGAGTTTGTGTTGAATAATATTCAAATTTGCAGATACATTCTTTGGAACTAATAGCTAACCAGGATGTCTTTCACTGCTTTGAGACTCGAATATGCACTCGAGGTAAATTCGAAATACATTGCATGGAAGGACAAGATGGAGGCAGTATTGGAGGATAATGGGTTGAAGGAGTTCATTGACACTGATATTCCCGAACCCAATCAGGCAGATTTTGTGCAACATGAAGCATGGAGGAAGAATTTCGCAAAGGCGAGGAGGATCTTAATAGAGGGAGTTCGAGATCATATTGTCTCAAGTCTCAATGGAAAGGAAAATCCATATGCTATGTGGAAGGCCTTGACAGATCTGTTTCAAAGCAGTAGTGACCACATAAAATTGGCACTCAAGGAAAAGCTTAGAAAAATCAAAATGGAAAAGGGTGAAACAATCCAGAAATACTTGACCAAGTTCACTCAATTTCGAGATGAGCTTGGAAGTGTTGGGATTATTGTATTTGATGATGACTTCGTGATCATAGCACTTCTAGGCCTTCCCAAGAGCTGGAATAGTTACCAGGACTCTGTGACTGGGAGGGAGAAGTTGCCAGAATGGGAGCGAATATGGTTGGATTTGGTACAAGAAGAGTTTCCATGGAATACCAAGGATGGATCCTCATCCAAGATTGATGATGAGGATAATTGTGCCTTGGATGGTAATGAAAAGAATTCGTATTCCAAATCTGAGACCGACAAAGAAGGCAAGAAGCGAGATATGTCAAAGGTGAAATGTTTTCACTGTCATGATCATGGACACTATGCCACAAATTATCCACAAAAGAAGAAGAAAAACAAGAAGGTTTGGGGAGCTACAATGGGTGAAGCTTTGGCCTCACAATTTGAGTTGAACTTCTATCTCATCGCATGCATGGTGTCCATTCTGATGGGATGTATGTGGTACTTGGACAGTGGATCATCTTTCCACATGAATTTCAACAAAGAACTCTTTAATAGCTTGGAGGAGAAGGATCTTCATATGCACATCGAGATGGGTGATGATGGGAGGTATAGCACTACCGGGATTAGCACAGTTACTTTCTAGAGACATTCAGGTAAACCTTTCATATTAAAATATGTCATGCATGTACCAGGTTTGAAAAAGAATATAGTTTCAGTTTCTATCTTGGAGGATCTTGGATATGATGTGGTTTTCAGTGAAGGAAAGGCATTCCTTCGTCATAAAGCCACATGAAAAGTAAATAATGTTGGGGTTCGTGTGAAAAACCTCTACAAACTTGATGTATATGGTTGTGCAACATTGAGCAGTAAAGCAGAAGAGGTGGTGAGTTGCAATACTGGTGAGTTATGGCATGGGAGGTTGGGTCATCTACACCATAGTGCTTTGATGATCATGCAACAAATTTCTACAGGTCTTCCAAAGGGTACACTTGCGCAGATAGACACATGCAAGGGATGTACCATGGGAAAGTATACAAAGCCACATTTTATGAGAAGGAGAACTGAGCATCGACAATCCTTGAGAGAGTTCACTCAGATGTGTGTGGACCATTCTCAACTGCTTCCACAAAAAAGCACAGGTATTATGTGATTTTTGTTGATGATTTTTCTAGAAAGTGTTGGATATTCTTTCTATAGAAGAAAGATCAAACTTTCTCCAAGTTTTGTGATTTCAAAGCACTGGTAGAGAAAGATACATGGAAGAAGGTGAAGGCTCTAAGGAGTGAAAATGGTGGTGAGTATATATCTCTAATGAATTCAAGAATTTCTGCACCAAAGAAGGAATTCAGAGAGAATTCATTACACCTCATAACCTACAACAAAATGGGGTTTCAAAAAGAAAGAACAGAACAATTGTGGGAGCAACAAAAGTTATGTTACATGATTAGGGCCCACCGTTGCAAATGTGGGCATAGGAATGCAACACATTGGTATTTATGCAAAACCATAGTCCTCATCGAATACTTGGCATGCGTACACCAAAGGATGCTTTTTAGGTAAGAAACCAAATGTTTTATATTTAAAAAAGAAAATCTCATCTGTCTATTTTCATGTGACCAAAGATGCTAGGAAGAAGCTAGAACCAACAACATAGATTGGTATATTTTTGGGGTGCACTGATACTCCCCACAACTATTGAGTGTATTTGTTGGCTAACATGATGACAGTTGTCAAGAGAGATTTTAAATTTAATAAGGAGAAAGCCATGTGATTTTCCCTTGAGAGGGAGCTTGACTTGCATGTAGAAGAGGAGCTCTTAGTTCCAAAGGATGAACCTCAGGATGTGGAGCAACCACAAGCAGAGGATCATGGAGTGGCAGAAACCACTCATCCAGAGACATCCACCAGAAATGGTAGGAATCACACCAGATAGGTTGCTAGATTGATGCTAGATGCGACAGAGAATGTAGGTGCACCTACATCACAACGCAGGTAGAGAATGTCCCCATACAGGTATACTGGATACATGGCTCTTATGAGTGAGTGTATTGTGATAGAGCCATCCCCTTTTGAGGAAGCAGTGCAACAACTTGCTTTTATTCCATGAAATAAATTTCATTTAGATTTAGAGGCTAAAGACTTACCTCCTCCATTTCTGGTGCTACTATTCTCTTTATATGACACATTCTTCGGAATTTGTGTTATCTGAGATTGGTTCCCAAGCTTAATATTTTTCTCTGTTTTCTATTTCCTCACCTCCTTATTTGTTGGGCGCCCTTTCATCTTGGGGTTTTCTATTTCCCCATTGGTGGAGTTAGAATACCATTTAAGCTTCTTGTTCACACTTCTTGTTTACACTTGAGAGGGCTCCTCCTCATTATCTTCCATGTCAATGAT